>JAODAI010226067.1:0-10394 GCA_027575025.1 Scotoplanes globosa | reverse complement strand
CCATGATCAATTTTAAACAGCTGAATAAGATCACCACGAAAACGACGAAGTTCCAAAGTTGTAAGCTTTAGATATGCCAACTCTTACTCATACGATTGAGAACTTACATAACTAGTTAATTTAGTAGTGTTCTTTGAACACGTGACAATCTTATCCTTCGCTAATAAATAATAGTATACTCCAGATGAGGCCTTGCCATCTTATTATATAATCTAACAACATTATATTTATGGAGGAGGCTTAAAATTATTTCTAATCAATCTTACAGGTATAACATCCAATTAGCTCTCTCCGCAGGTTCGGAATACTGTTTTTCCTGCCTTCGTTTATGAATCTAATTGAATGCCTTTATCCTTTTCTGTCTGAACAGCTGCTAAATTTCTACTATCGACAGTATAAAATTATTTGTATACCTACTACCGAGATTCGCAGCCTTACATTTAGCAATGTTAAAACACATACCCCATTCCTCAGACCAGTTAAAAATACTGTCCAGCTCCCAACTGAAATATAATCGCGTCCTCCTCCGATCAAATTTATCGACAAACTTTATAGTGCCATTAGCCAATTTATTGATACCTGAAATACCAACTGCAAGAAACACACAACAATGGACCCAGCACAGAGCCTTGACGGACACCACTAGCTGACTAGTAACAGTCTTCCAACAATACACATAGCTGACAACAACCACCCTCTGTCTACGCCCAACTAAACACGGAATACTAAACCTCAGTGACTCACAAGAGTAAACCTGACTCACACTTTAAGCAAGAGTCGCACGCGAACCACTTTTAATACTTATACATTTGTTAATGTATTATACGAAAGTTGTGGGAAAATACGTCAAAATCCAATCTAAATATGTAATGATATATCTGTATATTACATTCATTTCCTACTACTAGATGAGACTGGGACACATGGCAACGGAATTTAAACTGATTTGCTTTGAACGGAATAAGTTATGGTCTTCGGCTATGGAAGACATAGGAAATTGGCTGAAAAAGGAAGGGAATGAGGGCGAATTCGTCAGAATATATGTCAATGTGAGTTTTTAGACGTGTAATTCTGATATAAGAATTGTCAAGTGTTACTCAATAAATACATATGTACATGTATATAGCTATGTTGAAATATATATATATATTGCGTATGGTGTAACGTACGGTGGATCTAAAAAATGAAGTGTATCACGACAGATTGTACGACTCATGTAGCCATATGTTACATATTTATATAAGTTATGTAATAATATACGTAACAGCTACATAATTAAATTGGGCTTTGGCCAATGATGCGGCTGCCAGTTAGTATTTTATTTCTCATTCATGAGGCAGAAATAGAGAATGAGAGAGCATGGACTATCGTCCGTTGAGAACAATTTAGTGTGAAGAAATGAGCACGATTTAGTGTAAACAATCCGCCCAATTTCCGGAGAAAGAAATAGAAGGCGCGACAACTAGTGTTGACGTGCTGTACGTATACCAGCTTACGTAATTTAATTACATATAGCTGACAACAAACTGATATATTACTGTTATGTTCACGTTTAATACATATCCGAATTGTTAGGTAACCTTGTAACAGGTGCTAGGTAGCTGCTGCATACATATAAATAAACTGGTGGGTCAACAGAGTTACATAGCCATTTGGTACAGTAGGCCTATATCATTCCGTAATTGACACAAAATTGGAATGTAAATAGTTTGTTTGGACTTTACATATCTCCGAACGACTGCGGGTGGAATTTCAATCGCGATTGGACGTTCGAATGGTGATTAATAAAGGCTAAAACACACAACTGTGCCTTGGTACTCCTGCATATTCGCTGTTCGGCGACTATTCACCATTTGAATTAGTGGTGCGCGGGTTACATGGATGCAGGTGTATTGTTGTTCTCCATTCTAAATATTAGTATGAATCAAGTAGTAATCTTGAAGAAATAGACAAATCATGGCGAAAAGCATCACAATTCCTGTTGAAGAACTACTATTAGCACACAATATTGTACCGTATTATCATATTTGCAAGTTCCAGGAAGAAATGGTTCCAAAGAATTAATTTGCCATTATTTGGTGAATATTTTCTGACACACAGGAGAAACATGTCCAAGGCCATGACGATGCATTCAACAATCCAATCTGGACACATTTCGGAGAAAAAATACTAACACCCCTGGAGCTGCAAACCAACTATGATGGGGAGTGGCCAACAATGCGCCGACTGCGAGAGGTTTGAGAATATTTTATGTTTTTAGTTCTTTAAAAGATAAACAGTGTACGCCAATGATAATGGAGGATTGTTAAGCAAATATACTTTAGCTGCTGATTTCTTAGTAATTTACTGACAAAGAAGTAAGTATTGTTATTCATTGTATATTTTTTATTACAGGAAATATAACATAATCCATCAATGATGGGTATCAATGAAAATCGAATAAAATAATCTAATAGTGGTGTCATTATCTCAATATTACTAAAATGGCATTACCATTATTTCAATGTGGATAATATGTGTTGCTCTGTTAGATTTTCGGCAACTACATCAATCGCCTTATGTATATGTGTTAAATGTTGTCCTAGACATATATAAATATCAGGTTGGATTTATATGTATACATTTCTTAGGGAATTTTTTCCAAATTTTTCGTGACTACTTCAGTTACAATCATGCACAATTATAATACTCGAGGAAGAAGATCTATGACCTTCCTTAATCCTGGACAAAACTTAATCAATTGTAACTACGGTATTATGATGTTACTTTGTGGAACTCTCTTCGCCAATCTATATCACACTTCCATTCATTGCAAATACTTAAGTCTTCTACCCTAAAACCTCTGCAAGTTATGCAAAACATAATTCTAAAAACGCTTACTAAGAAACCTCGACGTTATTCTACCAACCTTTTATATAAAAATCTTGATTTGTTAAAAATTGATGATATTCACATAAAATGTTTCAGTACAATTTTATATAAGCATTGTAATGACATGTTACCTTCTGTAATCAGCACATGTTTTCTTCGTATTACCAATGCAATGTGTAACATTTCTACCAGAAATAATAATACTTTTGCTGTTACTAGGCATAACACTATACATGGTAAATTGACCTTAAATAATTATGGTTGTAAAATGTGTCAAAAGTTTACATGGCAAGGCTAAAAAATCGAAATCACTAAACTCATTTAACAGAAATATTAAAAAATCATATTTTGTCACAGTATAATTGACTATACTTCCACATTTTTTTGGGTTGTATATATATTTATCCATCTTTTATCCTTTTTTGGCACCAGCCTTGATAAGCATTGTATGTTTTTCTGGTGTCCATCATATGTTCTTAATTATCTATCACACGTTGTAAAATGTTTGTTTTGATGTATCATATGTGAATAAATTTGAACCTTGAACCTTGAACCTTTGGGAAAATGGCCAAAGACTGATGTGTACTCTTGTCCATTACACGCGGGGACGTATACATGGAAGGCCCAGTGTAGGAGCACTCATACCTACCTCGACATATCTGGTCAATCACCCTAGATGTCCATCCACAATACCGTAGTGTATACCCTGAACACTATGCTCAAGTTATGAGTCCAGTTCAGTATTCTACATAAACAGATATTGGTGTTCTAATCATTGGGCCTATATACTCCTATATGAGTATTAGTGTTTTTTACATTACTGTATTATAACTACTGTATTTGTATTATTCCCATTTACCTATCGTAGATGGTTTTGGGTTTACAAGTTTCCTTCTCACTTTAATAAAATTAGTATACCATAAAAGCAAGCTCTGATAATTAGTTGTATATAAGGCTATAATCATTGGCATATTACATGATGCATGCAATAATGTTACATGCATTAATGTAGGCCTATGTAACAATATTTATAATAAAGTTACATGATCGCCTCCTCGAGCGTGCTTGACAGGTCTGTGAATATTTTATGAAGATATTCCGATTAAATTACTTTTAGCTATTTATCATCACATCAAGTCATATAGGAGCATGCATGCTTAGCAGCCATGATGCACGGTATTATGTGCCCACATGCTGTAAATCCTATCTATGTTACAACTTCAATTTGCAGTATATTATCCACCGTATCAGTGTGATTGTCCCCGCACACATCCTGTATATCAGGGAGTTGTTATTAGAATAGCAACTCCTTGCTTATATATCTTATTGATGATGATTTACAAGGATTCCACTATAGTATCATACAATGATGCAACATATCAACGGGGAACCTATACACCGTATACGAAATACCGAAACAGATGGGAATAGCATACATATGACCTTTGGCCTTCAATAGCATACATATGACCTTTGGCCTTCAAAAGCGACATTTCAATGACACATTCTTTACTATCCGTGTGGGGAAGTTATAAATTGTCATCCCCTTCACACAAACACTCTGGCCTTGTCAATATTATCCGCACGGTAGCCGGGTACACAAACTACCATACCGTACTCCAATTTCAATTTCCAGATTATATGTCAACAACGTCAGAACATCAGTACAATTGTAATGTTCAAAATGTGAAGATAATGATAAGATAAAAGGATCAGAATAAAAGGAACTCCAAGTCTCCGACATGCCGTTGTTACGCACGTTTTGCGTGAGACGGACTAGCTGCCGTGCCGATGGTATACCGATGTTTGGGGGAAGGATGCGGACAATTTATAACTTCCCATCTGTGTGGGACTGCATACTGTTTTGTTTGGCTGGGAATGATAATTAGTTTAATACTATATACTCTCTGCAGTATGGAGACGTGTATTAGGCTAGACTGTGGTATCCGAGATGTATGTTATAAAATGAAGTTCGCATATATATTATCTAATGAAGATGACTATAGAGTCTACTGTGTATATGTGTTATGTTACAGTGAGTGGATAGTGCTGTGAGAACACATACCATGCAGTGACTTTAAATCACAGACCCCAGTCAACAAAAATATAGGAGTAACACGTACGCCTATGTCACTAACCCATATAATTGATATTGTCAAGTGTAAATATGCACGGGGGTGAGGTAAGGGACGAATGCGTGTGTGGAGGAGGGGGGGGGGGGGTAGATAGGAAGGTATGTCATTAACTTGCATACGCTCAGATACTGGGTATATAGACTACAATGGTTTAGTATGCGGATGTTGTTAAATTCACATGTAGATATGGAGGGCTACATAGATAAGTTGCCATTTTTTAGGGATGGTGGATGATCTCCAATTAGATAATATATATACGTTTCAATATTTTGAGATATATCGCTTCAGCCTACATCCCATAAAAACTATTTATTTCCTACAAATAATTAACATAACTTTTCACCGTGGATATTTGACTCAATAAATATAATGAAAAAGGGAAATATAAAATCACAAATCATTGGTAATTCTCTATCATGGCGTGGGATAGTACGCGTGGGATAATGCCACCCATCTCATCAAAAGTGATGTAGCGGAGCTGATATAGGGTTGGTCGGTTGGTGGCTAGAAGTTATGAAGCTCAGCATGCAATCGAGAGATACATGGTTCGAATCCTGATTCGGGCCTACAAATGTGTTGTATTCGAGAGTAAAAGTGTTAAACCTTCATACCAAGTTTGAACGTTGTCAGACTTTAACTTTTCGAGAAAATGTATTTACAAGTCATTTACCAAGCTATATATGTACTTTAGTTGTAAGTACCATACGTCACTTTAATCTTGATAAAGACGTTCTTTAATTAATTGGCGTTTTGAAACTATAAACTTCAAAGATCATATATTGAGAACGGAATGGCCGATTTTACTCTGTTTGAAGCATTTTGTATAGATAATTTTCTGCTCTATAATACAAACTAGTAACATTATTTACAAAAACTTTCTGAACCTAATACATGGCGCGTACACGGAAAACTGCATGGGCGTAGTATACGACGATCATCCCCTTAGTTATTTGGCAAAAGTTTAAACTCTGTCACTAGACTAGGTTTATATTGCAAATATTTACTCGAAAAAACATATGTTAATCATGGAATCTTGCGCCATGATTCTAGCGCCTTGCTAAGATTGTCCGTATGAACGGGTAATACATATATATATATACACAAAATAAGTGTTTATTTATACAAGCATTTTGGGATATACTATCATGTCAATGAACCCAACTGGTGTATAACTATATAAGCCATCTGAGTAGCACTGTCATACTGTAACTTATGGAATGGTTGGAGGAACCATATAATATATAATTGCCATTTATAGTTATTGCAAATGTGACAACGACCATGGGGGATCAGGAGAAATGTATACCTATGTGATGAAAATATAAGTAACTATAATAAATACGGGATATTTGTAAGGGTGGTTGGGGATAAACGCTGAAATCAATTCCCCAACGCCTTACCCAACCCCGTACATATCGGCCATGCACTGGAAGTGTATTTCTAAGTTCCTGGAACCACGGGCATACGGAATCAGCTTATTTGAGGGAGAGATATTTTTTTCGAAGTGATATTTTGAACCAAATTGGCACAAAGTTATACTAGAATGCCAGTACCTTATATACTAACTTATAAACTGGGTCAAATTTTCGAGAAGAAACTATGTTGTAAAGGTTTACTGGAAAATATTTTTAACGAAAATTAGCCGGTTGGAAAGTATAGTGAATCGTAGTTGCCTTGTCAATCTTTGATATACAAAACATAGTGTTCAAGTATATGTTATGTATACGGTGGTAGGCCTACACACTTCTACACATTGTTTACAAGTGTAACGGCTTACAAGTGGCCAATGGGACATATATTGTCACATATAGTGACCAAATAATCCCCCAAACCGACTGAAGTTGTTCTTGCGTTTTTGAAAATATATCCATGTAAACTTTGGGGGTAGAACCTCGCCAAAACTATAACATACGCACTTCATAAGTTCATAGCAATATTTATATATACAAAATATTTTTGAACTTGTTTTACAAAAATAACACCGAGGAATAATAACTGAAAGGAGAACATTTATAAAAACATTAAACATATTTTGTCGATATCCAGCCTCTTGGATGTCACATATGGTAACATAAATACCACACATTTAAATATTTGTATATCTTTACATATCGTTGACTGAATAAGATATCTAATCAGTGCAATGCAGCACATGTATATGTAGTATTAGTAACCGTTATCGCCAGAAAATCATCAGACAATCGCATGATATATATTATGTTTTCTTAAGCTTGTCAGTTCTCAATCTTTCAAAGAAGTGCTCAATGGCCCACAACAACTCATTTGAATACAATGGGTAGAGATCCATGATTGTCACATACTACGTTGACTTGAGAAAGAAAGGCTGGTTTCCTATGTGTAATGCGAATACATGTTTACATACATAGTAATATTTCCTTGTAGTTATGTTACAACATATATAACGGTCACACACAAGTACACATATATATAAGAGGGGTTCGATAAGGAATTACCACGCTGTTGTTAATTACATTTTATCTGTCGGTTTGTAATTATCTCGACAACTTAACCTACTGTAAGTTGGTTTCCGGTGCACGTACGTTTTCTCGTTTCCTTTGTATCATTCTTGGTATAATAATGATGCACGGTACAGATATTTTTCCGGCACGGATAATTTATTCGTGGTACAGTGCAGTGAATTATAAAAACATCAATGGAGTAGTATATCGTTATGCATAGTCCCTACTTGGTTTCCCGTCTAGATTTTACTGGTCACCCTCCCCAATACAAAGTAATGTAAAAAGTCCATTCACTTGCCGCATCAGTGGTTCATAGTTACATTTCGAATAACATTCTGGAGTTTGTATCTCGATTAGATGAGTATGCAGAGCGTTGTACTTGTGGTAGCAATATCAGTGTTTATAACTGGTACAACAACGGTTTTGGTTGGCTCGTATAACCTCTGCATTGAACATGACTGGGCAATATAATCAATCAATCAATCTAACTGGTATATCAAAGGCTTCGGGTGGTCATAACCGACGCGTCGAAATGGGCCAGGAAACCCAAAACTTCAAATTGGTATATCGCTCCGTGCTGTATTTCAATGAAAGGCATAATGTTCCCTCTGCTACCGTTCACCGTCGCGTACAGACTCTAATCATATTCACAATAATATACATGTGACGAAAACAGTGTATATAATGCTGCTGATTTCTGGTATAGTTCATAGTTCCATGCAATAACAAATCGTGCACAACCATTTCAACGGGGGATACACCGGTGTGCGCCTATCCGAAGCCGTTGGTCCAAGGCCCGTTGATCCGAAAGTCATATACACTCTAAAATATATAAACTCTAATAACTCTAATAAACTCTAATAGATTCAGGGGTTGATGTGACACTACATGGTGTTATAAATGACATATGTTTGTGTTATGTTGCCCGCCAACCCTTGAAGTGTTAAACAAGATCTGACACGTACAAAGTGTTAAATTTAACACTTCAGTTATTAGAGTGTATATTACTTTCGGACCAACGGGCCTAACGGCTTCGGATAGGCGCACACCGGTGTGTCCCCCGTTGAAATGATTGTGCACGATTTGTTATTGCATGAAACTATGAACCATACCAACAATCATCAGCACTTTATACCGTGTTTTCGTCACATGCATATTATTGTGAATACTTATAGTCTGTGCCCGACGGTGAACGGTAGCAGAGGGAACATTATGCCTTTCATTGGAATACAGCACGGAGCGATATACCAATTTGAAGTTTTGGGTTTCCTGGCCCCTTTCGACGCATCGGTTATATGACCATCCGAAGCCTTTGATATACCAGTTAGATTGATTGATTATATTTCCTAGTCCTGTTCAATGCAGAGGTTATACGAGCCAACCAAACCTTTGTTGTACCAGTTAGAGCCACTACGAAGGAAATACTACTATATACCTATGCGCAACGCGCTGTATGGAGTTGCGTACCATCAACCCCACCCACCACGCAACACCCACCCACCAACAAAAAAGAGAAAATTATATAAAGAAAGTGAGAGACGAGGGTGAGGGAAAAGGGGTGAGGGACAAGGGTGACCATAGTGGCTGACTCTTGTCCCTCACCCCATTCCACAATGAAGGAAATAAAAGAATATACCTATGCGCTGTATGGAGTCCGGAAAGCGCACGTCCCGCCGTGTAATCAACCTCCACCAACCACGCAGCCCCTACCCACCAACAACTTAAGACAAAAACAAAAAAGGGTGAGGGACAAGGGTGACCCTAGTGGTTGACCCTTGTCCCTCACCCCTTCCACAATGAAGGAAACAAGAATATATACCTATGCAGTTAGAGCCACTGGAATGCATACACAACAACACCCCGTATTCGAACTCCCGACATTGCTATCACAAGTCCAACGCTCTATGTACTCAGCTAATCGAGATATAAACTGCGGAATGTTTTTCGAAATGAAACTATGAACCATTGGTGAGGCAAGTGAATTTACTTTTTACATTACCTTGTATTGGGGAGTGTGACCAGTAAAAGCTAGGCGGGAGACCAAATAGGGACTTTGCACAACCATATACTAATCCATTGATGTTTTAATTATTCACTGCACTGTACCATAAATCATCGGTACCGTAACATATCTGTCCGTACATTATCATTATACCCCGAATGATGCAAAGAAAACGAGAAAACGTACGTGCACCGGAAAGCAAGTTACAGTAAGTTAAGTTGTCGAGATAATTACAAACCGACAGATAAAATGTAATTAACAACAGCTTGGCACTTTCTTACCTAACCCCTCTTACATATGTATACATGTGTGTGACTTATATATGTTGTAACATAATTACAGGGAAATATTACTATGTATGTAAACATGTATTCGTATTACTTATAAGAAACCAAATTTTCTTTCTCAAGTCAATATAGTATGTGACAATCATCGACCTCTATCCATTGTATTCAAATGAGTCGTTGTGGGCCATTGAGCACTTCTTTGAATGATTGAGAACTGACAAGCCTAAGAAAACATAATCTTTATCATGCGATTGTCTAATGATTTTCCGACGATAACGATTACTAATACTACATACACGTGCTGCACTGCACTGGTTGGATATCTTATTCAGTCAACGACATCTAAATATATACAAATATTTAAATATATGGGATTTATGTTACCACATGTGACATCCAAGAGACTCGATATCGACAAAATATGTTTAATGTTTTTATAAATGTTCCCCTTTCAGTTATTATTCATCGGTGTTAATTTTGTAAAACAACTTTGACCATATTTTGTAGATGAACATTGCTACGAACTTACGAAGGGCGCATGCTATACACTGTAAAAAATCGTCTGAAATTTACAGACATTCATGAAAATTACAGCTACTGACATACACACTGTAGAAAT
>JAODAI010225956.1:0-10395 GCA_027575025.1 Scotoplanes globosa | reverse complement strand
ATGGGCCAGTTATATGAATCACACGTGACTAGCAATTGGCCAATCAAATAGCCAGTACAAAGTTGGGTGTTGTATAACATTATTTAATGAAAAGGCATATCAATCAGTTTTAATTACAAACTAAATCAAGTAATTCTAAAATGCCACGACTAATTATAACTTCTTAAACAGACGGTAGTAATTAGTCTGAAAAATATTTAATAATTCGTTTTTTCAAGAGTTGTTATTATGTGCTGGTATTGTGTAGTTAATGCTTAAATTATTGACGAGTTCAATTTAGTTAACAAGCTATGTGCAACGCAATTGTGTTTTTTATTTAAAGTAAATTCAATTGATAAATTATTGGAGTGTACGTTGCAATTACGTACGCCTCCGTGTTCTTGTATGTAAAACGGCGGTTTATTATAAGAAAGGGACAGCTATGAACATGATTATGTTGTAGCCGTGCAACTATAATTGAACAGCTAATATAATAGTTCAATAGTAATATTATTGAACGAACTTTGTTAGATGTATTTACAACTTATTGGATGTATATTTTCATTCATTTTCCTTGCAAAAGTGTATTTCTCATATATTGGTTAAAGCTTTATCAATATATGCGGAATAATGTATGCATGATATTGATAAGAATTGTCAGTGACAAAACATTGAAGAATATTTTGGAAATATACACTATAGTCTCATAATTTTCATATTGATTGGCAAATATTGATGAAATATATTACCAGATTCGTCATATTGTGAAGAAAATATTGAAAACGCATTAACATATATTTCAAAAAGACACTTTCACCAAAAATAAATAAAAAATGACTGTACATTGAACAATACATCTAACCGTGTTACGGTAAATCGTGCGTTGGAGCCACAACTGTAATATACCATCATATAACACACATTTGTACTATCCACTATCTGACCATCTACAGTATTATTGGAAGTGATATGTACAGTAAATTGATAATCAGTTATCTGCATGGTTGTAGAAAAAGCATACGAATTGTAGCAATTATAATTGATATCGTATCGACAGACAAATTCAAAATTTCGTTTAATTTCAAGGTCCATAAATTAAATACATGATTTACTTGAAAGATTAAAAGTCAGAGAAGAAATTGATTAACTTCCTCCAATCCAAATTAAACACATTATAGTCTCATAAATACACAGTTCAATACTTGTATTGTCTAGGACGTCCGGGCCGTTACTCGTGTCCTACATCAATCATCAGTTATTGTGGCTATGCAGAAATTAAAGAGTCAACGAAACATTTTTTATTAACGAATGGAATGATATTACAGTTAATTTTCATTTCGTTTGTTAATTTCCAGTATAAATATATATATATACATAATTAGATATAAATAAGACATTACATTTTCAATACACATTAATTACATACATCAGATCACAAAGGGATACAACCGCTTCTGAGCTGAACAGCCCTTGCGCAAGTAAGGCACCGTCTAAGCCCCGCAAGGGAGGCGACAAGACGTTAAGCAACTTCAGGATATTACATTTTCAATACACATTAATGATATACATCATCAGAAAAACATAACATATGCTTAAGTTAAACAATGTTTCTTTTAAATGGTTAATGTATACATTTCAAAATTTTGCATAAATTATGATAATTATGTAGTCTTTTATAAGCAAATACAATCTCAAGAACTATTACAATATCACATTAAATGTTTTCAAAGTATCGGTTTGTTGATAAATTGCCACCTGCTGGAGAAATGATTTTCTATGCTCCTATTATATATTTTGTTCTGATTCGGGGATTTATCTCTTAGATTTCTTTTTATTAATCTTAGTTCATATTTATTAACGACGCTACCATGCTGCATGCCGTATACGTATATGTTGTTGTAGGGATACATTCCACCATTTCAATTATATAGCATTGCACGAGGGTTTCATGCATGGTTATATTGTGACATTAAATTATTGCCACATATATATATTAAATGGTTAGAGCTTCGCCATCTATATTGATCCAAAGATTACTGACTGACTGGATATAGACTAATGAAACCAATACAGTCCTGTTAGGTTAATCAAGACACTTATTCTCTCTTGATTGTCTTTACCCGGCACTGTAAAAAATAAATGTTAAGATTACAGACAGATGGCTGTCAGCTGAAATGCCAAAGAAAACTTGTAAATTTTACAACCCACTGTAATTTATAGTACAGCTTAAAATTGTAAATTATACAAAGTATTGTAAAGTTTACTATTTTATTGCAAATTTCACTATCAATTATAGTATCTACAGTTTTAAACTGTATTTCAATTTACAGCTGGTTGTTAAATTTACAAGTTGGTTGCAAAATTTACATTTTTTCTTTGGCATTTCAGCTGACAGCAAATTTGGCTGTAAATTCAACACTTTATTTTTTACAGTGTACTTACTATAATCATACCATGGTGCCAACGACGTCATTTATTGCAATATGTATACCACATGTATCAGTGACTTCGAGGAAATATGATACAGTCAATAACAACCAACACAATACTGCAAGTAATCGTGGAACCATGCAATTAGCGCAGCAATTTGACGGATGCGTGGGCAATAATAGAGGCTATATTGAACAGGATATAGCCACTTTAGTATTTGTTTCGCACTAACTGGTAGATTCGGGTTCTGTTATAACGATTTACAGTATACACCGAGTTCATGCAACCCACTACAGCAAATGTAGCATGGGGAAATTCGGAAATGTACTTTTTGAGATATTAACCATTATATTAATGAAAAAAACTTATAAATATTGAAAAATATGAGAGAAAAAAACAACGTAATTGTATATTGTATTTGGTGTTGTATCAAATTCATTGATTTTTTCTTTAAAATGTCCAACATGGTGAAATTTAGACCATTTTTGTAAAAATACCACAAATAAACCTGTATTCCCCAATAAAGTATTTTTTCAGTGAGGTCCGATACACAATTGTAATTTATAATCATAACTTGACTTAGCAAACTAGGGGTCACATCTAAAAATGTTCTCACCCGTCCAAAAATTCAAATAGTATCATAAACAATAATTTCGCCTATTCTTATAATGGTTACAAATATTAATTAGGATTCACAAAGAAAATGTAAGACATTCCGTTTTCCCTCAAAATTGGAGCATTTTAGACTTTTTTTCGCGGTTTGTGGGACATATTTTATCTATACGTTTTAGTGTGCAGCCAGTTTCCCACCCCGCCATATTCTGTCCCGGTACACCGGTGTATTTATGTCAAACTAAGATGTATTTCTTGCTTCGTTTTTCTTCTTTATTGAATTTCATAATAACATATTCGATATTTACATTTTGTATCATTTACATAAATAAGTATAAGCAGTGTTACACACAAAAAACCAAAATGTTGGAATTAGCACCAGTGGTGCTGAATTTAGCTCTTACTAAGAGTTCACATAGGGACTGCACCCTTGGGTGCTACATTAGTAACGACATGGGTGCACCGACTTTTAGCACTTTAGGGTGCTAGCAGTTCGAGCACCTGTGTCGGTGCTAGTGTAGCACTTACAGGGTGCAATCCACATACGAGCTCTTAAAAAGATATAAATCAGCATCCCAGGGTGCTGATTACAGCACTTTAGTTTTCTGAATGTAATGTCTTGGAGAAAATCATTACAGTCACTGGATTATCTCACTTACAAGAGAGTAGGCCACCGACGTATATGGGCTGCAATCATACCAAGATTAATTCAAAAATTGTGTATTGAAAATATCATGTGTATGTAGATTGCATTAGTTTAATCGTGAAAAGTGCTAAGATGCTTATTATGTATAATGCTTTGAAGTCTGGTGAGATCACAAATCGAGAAAAGTAATTAAATATGATTAGGATTTATTGCAATTTTACTCTTTTTTCAGCTTTACGTTAGCATATGTTAATAATAAACCAATGTTGCGAATGTGCGATCAATTTGAATATTATCTCCACATTATTTAGGGTAATACGCTAATATTTTATATGAAATTTAGGCCAAGGCCATGTAAATTAATCATTATTTTGAACAGCCAATCAACCTCTCCTAATAATCAGCACCGGTAAAGGTGCTGAATAACTCAATTCAGCACATGCAAGTGCTGAATAACTCAGCACCTGTAGGGTGCTGATTAATTCAGCACTGTAGGTGCTGAACTAGCACTTCAGGTGCTAATTAGTGTCAGCACCCATTTATTAGCACTTCAATTTTGTTAGTGTATAATTAAAGGATCACAAAATTGTATACGATTTAAGTTAATAGCATAGGTCCTATACAAGTCAAAACATATAGCATAAAGCGTTTTTTTACATGGTTCATTGATAAATCCCACCCACTATACTGATTAAACCCTACTTGCCTGACTTAGTGATAAATCCCACCCACTATACTGATTAAACCCTACTCGCGTCGTTCAATGCTAAATCCCACCCACTATCCTGACTAAAGCCTACTTGCCTGGCCCAATGATAAATCCCACTCACTATACTGTTTAATACCCTGCTTGTCTGGTCCAGTGCTAAATCCCACCCACTATACTGATTACACCCTGCTTGTCTGGTTGAGTGCTAATTACTTGTCTGGTTCAGTGCTAAATCCCATGAACGAATAATTCAATTGGTTGCACCAGAGTCATTGCAATGCCATATTTGGTAGGGCGACTATTGGTTGTATCTTCGCAGGGCTAAATA
The DNA here is from genome assembly GCA_027575025.1 of Scotoplanes globosa. Classification (NCBI taxonomy): domain Eukaryota; kingdom Metazoa; phylum Echinodermata; class Holothuroidea; order Elasipodida; family Elpidiidae; genus Scotoplanes; species Scotoplanes globosa. The sequence continues at coordinate 5,691 of JAODAI010225956.1, read as the reverse complement.
TTGGCACAATTTGCATTGTATTGAGGTGCATATTAGCACAGCTTTATTTTGTGATAAGTTCGCATACTCGTTCGTGGTAGCAGCCAGCGCTGGATTCAATAAACCATCCTTTATTTACTGTAAACGTTGTAAGCAGCTCGTCTCTGTTAACGGTAAATTCCTGTTATAAACTATAACTTTGGTATTATTATGTGTGACTAAAAAAAGTCTGAGTAACTGTTCTTGAAGAATAATAGGCATAGGACAGAATCACAAAGTAACTTAAATATTGTTTAACTTTCAAAAGAAAAAAACGTTTTAAATTACTTCCCCACTTCAGTATAAATAAGTATGGGCCTTTATAAATTACTGTTTAGTTTATTTAGTAACTTAATTAGATCATACAATTAGTATATAATTATTGGCAAAAACTTGAAGAGCTAATGTAGTACTAACTATTGTATAGGTTTTTACCATGAATCATGATGATCATAAATAATGGTATCTTCCTTGATGCTTAATAATAATATTATTATTATTAATGATCATTTATAATGCTCTTGTATTCTTAAAAAATACGCTCAAGCCGAAGCAACAAAACAGTGCAACGAATATAAAGTTCAAGTGTATCATTGAATATGTTTTTAGGGCACATGTTATAGATAATGGTGTAGGATAAACCCTAATATGTTCAGGCATGTCTTTCCAGAGAACAGGTATCATAATAATCAAAAGACCGCCTATCCCACGATGTCTTTTTTTTCATGATTGAAAGTACTAGAGTCCAGAATTTTGTTCTGGGCGCGAAGTTAACCAATTGGTGTATAACGGTGTAATACACTCGACATGTATGGTGCTGATAATCATATGTGCCACCGGTATGAATACCTAAGGATCTTGAAAATATGTTGAGTAACAGGAAGCCAAAGCATTTTTTTGAGAACAGGAGTTACATGTTATAGGTGTGTTGTCGTATGTGGTTATCTTTGCGGCGATGTGATGAAGATGAGATAGACGAGAAATTTGGTTACTTGGTAGGCCATACCGCCATACAATAGATAATTACCCATGTCAAGGAGGGAAGTTTTCAATTTCAATTTCAAAACTTTATTTCAACCATATAATGTGCACATCATTGAATACATTTCAAATGTTATACGTTATACATCAACGTAGATTATACTTAAGTAAACAATAATGATGTGAGTTGTGAATGTATAACAATTGTAAGTTCAGGTTGAGGGGATACCAAAGAAGCTAAGAATAGCTTATATGTGGTCCCGTGAAATACAGTAGAACAATTAAACAATATAAACATTAACAATGGAATAATACTGTGTATACAATAAACATAAGGTACGGCATAGTTCAATAAAAGATGAGTCTTATAAAGACATTTAAATGATCGCAGCATACGACTACTTCTAAATTCTTCCTAAAACCATACTGAGAGTCACGATTAAGGAATGCCTATCCCAAAACTGCACAATGGCATCCTTTATGATGGACTCCATAATAGTACAGACTACACTAGGAAGTCTTACTGACCTATAATTACCAGACTGACTACGATCACCCTTTTTAAAAATATGAGTGACGTTTGCACACTACCAATCCGCAGGAACGATACCCTTGTGCTGCTCAGGTCGCTGAAAAATTACGCTAAGTGGAGAAGCAAAACAATTGAAAAAGTCCTAAGCAAACAAGGTTGCACATTATCAGGCCCAGAAGCCTTATACTGACCAAGATTACTCAATCTTTTTCCTACAATGGCTGCAGAAAATATGAATGGCCATACAGAAAATAGACTATTATTAAACATTCAAAACTGAAGCTATACTCTGATTATCACTAACCAATGCATTTGTATCATAAGTTATAAGAGGACCCCGACATCCTTAATCCTCTGTTTAAACCTAACATAGCCAAAAAAGCTTTAGGATTATCCTTAACATTATTTGCCAGATTTTTTTCAAACGTAAATTTAGCACTATAGAGATTATTCGTCTAACATACTTAACTTTATCTGTAAACCTATCAAAAATAACAGTATATTTATTATATTTAAAAAGTATCCAAAGCTTACGCTTACTCCTAAATTTTCGTAAAATCGTAATTGTAATCCAAGCAGGTCTAGGATGGCCACTGTGCCTAATGTGCTTAGGATCAAAGTTGTCACTAATATGATCGACAACCGAAAGAAAATATTCCCAGCAGCCAGAAGCATTAAGCCCATGAAAATAATTATCCCAATCAATATTGCTCAAATATGCCGTAATTCCATCTTACTTACGAAAGTTGGGAACAACCTTAGCACTCTTAGCTATACACTGGTTAACCACCACATCGAAATTAATAACCTCATATTCACTACTACCTATCTTACCAAGCCCAGTCACATCACCAATAATATTAGGATCAATACTTAACACGAGATCCAAAATAGTATCACCCCTAGTAGAAAAAACACGCGTTGATGCAGGTAATTATCATGTAACAACTCATAGAAATCCATACCCTTAGCAAAATCATCCTCCCAAGAGATATCCGGATAATTAAAATCACCCTTGATAATATTATCCTGTCAAAAATGGGGTGATGACGACTGGCTCATTTTGTAGTAATAATAACATTTCAGTGGCTCTAACTGATATATCAAGGACTTTCGGTCACTTGGCTCATAAAAAAGGTCCAGGAAACCCAATCAATATGCATTGGTATATATATAGATTAAGAGCCACTGGAATGTAGTCATCATCGGTTATATTCCAGTGGCTATAACTAGTTGCATTGGTTGACTTGTATAATTTCTGAGTTATAGCTTCTGCTAACATATGTATACAATCGAAAGTCCAACACTCTTGATCACCTGGAACATTACAGGGATATGGCCCAACATTCTGTCCTGACACAGTAATTGATTATATAGTGTAATGCTACCAAATATGTAGGTCAGTGTCAACTATAGTCTTGGAACGATGGGTGACTTTGGATGTCAATTATTAAGGGGGGTGTAAAGTGTTGTTGTGTGTATTTTTGAACGCAAATATCATATTATTGTGTATGGTTCAAGCTTTTTTTAATTATGTTATATAGTATAAGTTGCAAGGAATGTAAAAAAAGTTTTTATCGTAGTTGATATGGTAACCGACTGGTGAGTGGGGCCTCTGATTGGCTAAACACTGGGACGGATGTAACTCCAGATACATTTAACCTCCAGGTCTCATCTTTGGGTGAGTTGTGTATGGATTAATTCCACACAGATTAATGTGGCCGGATTTTTGTACTGGTTGCCATGGTAACCATTGGCCGAACAATCATGTAATTTGTGCTTCTATATCGAAAACTAAAATATATATTGAAAACAAAAATCTGTAGTGACTATCATGTAGAACAACTCCTGCAAATTCCACGTTGATATCTAATTTCATCGTTGAGAGTTGACTGTCCCCGCACCACTACTATGTGATTTTCGTGATATTGAGAAAAATGCTCAAAAGTTGGCAGTAGATTTTCAAATATAAAGTGAGGACAATTGCTATCATTTCCATTTAAATCACATTGAAGTTATCGATATTGTGTTTATAAATTAAGTTTATGCCCTACTATATTACTTTTATAATATTAATTTGCCCTTAAATAACTACGGGAAATTATGTCCATACCTACAGCACAGAGCCTATCCAGTAGCCTAACACTAGTAACACACTAGCTTAGGCCATATCTTTAGACCGAGTCAAATCAAAGATTTTCATTGTATTCGGAAAGTATTATAAGCCGATACATGATTATTTATGAACATACTTTACAGTAATAACATAGTCACAAAATACATGGTATGTGACCTAACCCTAACCTTGATTATCAATACTTCTGGGCCTACTTTTCTCCTTAATTTAGCTGTTTTTATTCGTTTTCACTTTACTAATTTTACTTATTTTTTCAATGTCATATAGGAAATTAAGTGATTTACCTACTGTATTTACTATGTTTAATATATATATTCAGTAATTTGCATTGTTTTATGGTGCTATTTGGGGTTTTAAAAGCCAACTTCCGGTTTGAATGCTGCACTTCCGGTTTCTACATGCTGTTTTAAGAATGAAATCTAATGTGCTTCCTGGTAACTATTTTTTTCTGCAACATATAGTAAAACATAGGCCTATTCAATAATACAATAATCTCACTTTCTTCAAATGTAAAAAATGTAAGGATTTTAACCACTTTACCCCCCCCCCTCCCCCATTAAGTTAACGTATAGGTCCACTTATTAGTGATTAAGATTATAATACAATTTAATCTCTTGTATTGTACACGTTATAGACTGATGTAATGCAAAAAATTATGATTTTTGTGACGTGTGCTTACTAAATGTTGCATAACTCGTCAAGGAGGGGCCTATAGTGCCAAAAATATGCTCTCAAAATGTGCACAAGACATCAACAAAAAGAGTCACTAGAGGAAAAAATAATATGCGAAGCGATTGCGATGCAGTCATAAAAAGTTTGTACATAGCCGAACCCTCCAAGCCCCCCCCCCCCCAGTGCAGTTATGGTTAAAACGCATTTCCAGGTTTGGCGGTAAGCGCCTAGAGTAAGGACGGTGGGTCACATTTAGGTATTGAATTAAGATACGCTGGTCTCTTCTGAAGCAATATTTTTCACCGCCGTTGAAATGGCCGATGACGTCGCGGATGCTATGGACGAGGGGGTGGGGACGGGGGCTGGGCGAGTGGTGGGGACAGGGGCATCTTCTTCAAAGTCTAAGATGATTCTACAGGACTGGCGTATGTACTGCCCCTCCTTGTAAAACAGCTTGAGCGCCCCCTTTATTGTCATGAACACAATGCCGCCCTGTGAGAATAAGATCATAGCGGAAGAAAAGAACACATTATATGTAGAATAGGTTTGAACACGAAATGGCCATTGAATTATATCACTTGACAACGGATAAGGTCAATACGTTTAATTGTACATAGACTGATTCCAAGGCGGCGGAATAGCAGGTGAACTAATAGATAGATATAGTAGACATATATTTTTTCAACAAATGGGGACAAATAACCCAGATACAAATTGTTTCGGAAAAAAATACTGCTGCTTGGTCAGGATTTGAAAACTTTGAATCATGGTAATTTGGTTGATTTTTTATCACATCGATTTTGATTTCAGTAATGAAACCTGAACGTTTGGTATATCGCAGAAGTAGATTATAGCCTAGATATAGCACTATACTTAGGTTAAATTAGCCTACATCCATATAACAATTATCAGCAGTACGGGTACCATCAACATATAGACCCAATTACATACTTTTCATTGTTAAACAGTTAAATATATATCATGGGGCCAATACCACACCACACCCAATGGTACCAGATTTCCAACACTAAATATAGATTGACTGAATTAATTGGATGTTTGATTAGGTTTTCTGGTTATACAAGCCACCCACAGCCTTGGATACCAGTTAGAGACACTGGCATATATTCATGATCACCCTGGTTTTGAACCCCAGACCTCACAATCACAGGTCCAACTACTGAGCCAGCTGGTATTGTAGATGATGGATTGTTTTGAATGGGGAACTGGTTCATATATCGTTCATGTTAACTTGCTCTCATTTGCATATATCCTAGTTAAAGGACAATTCCACAGGATTATTTGATAAATATATGATACGCAGGTATTATTTAGGAAGCCAACAAGCAAA
>JAODAI010225845.1:0-10396 GCA_027575025.1 Scotoplanes globosa | reverse complement strand
ATTTGTCTTTCTTTAAGCGCTTTGAGGCTCTGCATAAAGCGCTCTATAAATATTGTATATTATTATTATTATTATTATACGGATCCACCAAACCCGAGACGGGGACCATGGCTAATTCCCCAGCAGGTACGGTGGTATATTGCCGACGTAAGCTAAATAGGACTTAGTTGTGAAATTTGCCTTTGTGACTGTTTCAACCCAGTGCATATGCATTTGTCTACGTCATAAATAACAAATCCCCAGGAAACGTATACTTCCCTGACTGCGCCACCATGGTTATAGTTACACTGAGTTTTCCTCCAATGAAAGAAACAACCACGTGACCGTGAATAAGTTCAGCGATAGACGTAAGCTAATACAGATTAATAATATATATATATATATATTTAACCATTTTATGGTTCGACTGTAATTTCCTGACAATATTACAAATATAATTCCATCCACTAAACTGGAAATATCTTAACACTGCAAACAACTGAACCATAACCCTGGTAAGTATATGCATTGGTGTCGTATTCCCGGCCCGACTATCACGTCAAGGAGTACGTGACGTCGCGAAGTATATGGCGTCTTTTTCACAGCCTCTGCATGAACATTATGAATGTATCAACTCTTCTCACTGAAAAATGAAATAGTAAAAATGTTATCAGTCATAGACTGATAAATATATAATCCCAAAAGTATATTTGAAACAACTTGTAAGACCTGGGAAATATACCATTGATTTAATTAAGAAGGTATGGTATCTACGTTATGACGATACGAGCCGTCAAACCATGGTATATTTAACCATCACAATCGAATGATGTATTATAGTCTGGCCCAACTAATCTAATTTCATGCAACACTATTAAATATCCCATGATATAAGTGACTACAATTATCAGCCTTAACATGGGGGGCGCTTCTGGGTCCAAACTATTGGAACGCATTGAATTTCTCGGTTTCGATTTGATTGCATAATATTATAGTAAAACCTGATATTTTTTAGGCCTAATGTTTAAAAGAAAAAAAAAATAAATAAAGGAAAATATAGACCCACCCTATTTCCAGTTTATTTGGGTGATGGAATTGAAAAATATTGACATTTAATTTTAGAAAAACTGAAAAGAGATCCGATTTGCGCTATCATAGACTGGTCTATTGTCCAAATTGACCATAGAATAAGATTATCCGTAGCCCTTTGACTGCCACTTTAATTGCAGCAGCGCCTGCACACACACCAATCGCCAGTGAACTGTCCAACTTTAGGCCGTGTGCGCCAGTGCGTGCGTGTTCGAATGCCAAGACGACATGTACAGGCCCACTTTGCTTTCTGATATGACGTCATAGCTTCCACGGCATATTTTCGTATTGGCGTGCTAACAAATCATGGTGCTTTACTTAGATATGAAGTTTCAAGTTTATAGTTGATTTATAATTCGATTTATGCGAAAATTAATATACATCTTTAAATTGGAAAAATTCAAAATGGAGGCCATTTTGAATTTTCGCGAATTGTCTTTTACCCCCAAATAAGGGCAATCTCAACATTACCAATGGTATCATGTTGTTAACTCTAGGTGACTGCCATAGACATGCCAGCACGCGCTGGCGGCGGAGAGATTCGAGTGCGACTCGCTCGATGCACTTGAAACTCGGAGATAGCCGCAGGTACCTGAGCATTTCACCACATGACTATGGAAATATGCAATGGTCGGTCTGGCGTGCCTGGAAAACCACGGTAGCTACGCGCGAGTTTTTTTTTAAGAATACGAAGATTGGTAATTTGCATATTGACAATGGCAATTTTACAGAGTAGACAAATCACATTGCATAAAAGGGGTGACGCCCACTCCTTGTCGAATACTACGTTAATGGTCTACGCTAACAGTGGCAGTGCAGTAATTCAATAATTGTCGATGGACCTTAATGCGGTCTACAGGTATATATAGGGTAGCCCCAACGAGAGAGCCAGGTAATTCGTTGAGCATATTGGGGCTATATTCAGTAATGATTGTATATATATATTTCTGAACCGTTCGATTATCAATTTCAGTATAGTGTAATTAAAACGTATTTTGTTTCGTTTGTCAATTCTGTCACAGGTTTTATATTGGAAGGAGTCGACGGGCGGGTTACTCACTTGCATCAACAGAATGCCAACGGATTACTCAACTGAGGCGACTACCGAGGGTGACTCAAACGTAAATAAGCTATGGCCTATAAGCAATAATTACGTCTCACGATTCGTATTATCTGTAATAGGTGCTGTATGTTACGTATATAGTTGTAACCAATTATCTCTGTCATAACTAATCTGCATAACTATATAATTATTAAGTATATCCTTCTGATATGTATATCTCTCTGATCTGTATACAATATACCCCACTGATCTATATATCATTCTGATTTGTATACAATATAACCCACTGATCTATATATCACTCTGATGTGTATACAATATACCCCACTGATCTGTATATCCATCTGATCTGTATACGATATACCCCACTGATATATATATCACTCTGATCTGTATTCAATATAACCCACTGATCTGTATATCCCTCTGATCTGTATACGATATACCCCACTGATCTATATATCCCTCTGATATGTATACAATATACCTCACACACTGATCTATATATCCCTCTGATATGTATACAATATACCCCACTGATCTATATATCACTCTGATGTGTATACAATATACCCCACTGATCTATATATCACTCTGATCTGTTGGTCAGATCTAGCATATCTTTAGTCGGTTATCGATAATACTAAACGAACATACATTATTGTTAAAAACATTTCACCTGGAATTTGTTGCGATGTTGCACTGTTATTGCGGTAAAATATTCACTAATGATTGTATATATTTCTGAACCGTTCGATTATCAATTTCAGTATAGTCTAATTAAAAGTATTTTGTTTCGTTGTCAATTCTTTCACAGGCTTCAAATTGGAAGGAGTCGACTGACGGGTTACTCACTGACATCAACAGAATGCCGCCGGATTACTCAACTGAGGCGACTACCGAGGGTGACCCAAGCGTAAATATGCAGCTACGAGAAATGACGATAATTGCCGGGGCGGGTGGGCTGGTTCTTCTGCTGTTACTGGTTATACTATTTCTGTGTATCTACATACGGTGTCTGGCTAGCAAACGCCGAAGAAATACGAAGATTGCCCCCGACGGTATCCGACAACCAACGGATGACTCTGCAGCTGAGCATGGTGACACTGTGCCTCTTACTTAAGAGTTACTTCAGTTCCAGTCATGTTTCGGATGCCTAATTTTTATTACTAGTATATATAAGGCAGAATCACAAAATAAAGTGACCAGTCCACAATTTTCGATAAAACAAATCGAGTAGAAAACAATTGTTATCCTCCTTTGGGGAATCGTTGTCGGTCTTTCATAATCTGAATTCGAAATTTAGAAAAATATAACAGAAAATGGTTTTCAACAATCGTGGACGTGGCAGATTCCCATCGGTGCGATTGGTCAATGAAACGAATATGTCTTATCTATACTAGGGATAAAAAACACGCATGTCTGTAAATTTAAATACGTCACGAAAGCGAAACACGTCCACGTAATTGTACGTGTTAACATACTGTCATATGTCGCCAAACACAGAGAGATGATGGCTTTGCGCATATATGAAATGCACCAGTGAACAACATACAGACTTTTTTCATGAATTTCCCCATATAGCAACTCATCCGTATATTTTAACTATACTCATTCACAACTTCATTGTATCGGTTAGATCATACCGAGCACCATAAAGCTGCTTTTAATTTTCAGTCACCGTAATGATCGGTAAGCCTTATTTGGAGTACGATCAAGAAACTCCCCACAGGAAAAGGGATGCACATCACCATTATAAATAAATACGAACACTTTAATAGTCAGCAATGAAACGATAGTGTATGCCTGGCTAAGATGGAACTAAATTATATTTGCATAAGTGATACTCCAAGTTAACCAGATACTAGAAGCTATTTATCAGCGTGCCGATATCCGGGACAATTGCTCACAGGAAGACTGCCATCCCCTTCCCGGAAAATTGCCTCTCGCCAATTTCCCCCAAGTCAATAACCCCTTCAGCAAATCATCCCCCGATAATTCGGCCAGTTTTAATTTCCCCCTAACCCAGCACAAAACCCCACAATGTGAACTACTACTCCACACCGTCATGGTATACCTGAAATTAGTGGTGTGTGGGTGTTTACTTGGGGATTGTAAGTGTACTGATATTCGCTCAGTAAATGAGGAAGTTGCCGGGGAAGTTTTATGGGGGAAAGTTCCCGGGGGAATTGCCCTAGACCCCGGCGTGTTATGCATTGAAAGTATTTTTTTTTATTCCGTTTATTTCAATTTGTTATACACAATAACATAAACATGTAATTTCTTTGATAATTACAATACAAAATTTCACAAAATTATTAATATAATGCATGTAACATAAAAGCATTGTATAGACAAAAAGAAAAAGGAACCAGATGAAGCAAAGCTTTTCTAGTCTGGTCCTTAATAGGGGAAGTTAAACCGACGCTGCTACAAATCAGTAATTTCATAATTCAACGTAAAATTTCCAGCTTAGAACTATACACATTTTTGGAATTAAGTTACACACTCACAATGTGTATTCGGATATAGGCCTTCAATTTTTTATGGTACGAAACACTGTTTTACGGATCAGTGATTTTTGACATACCACTGCTCCGTCCTCCAAACCACTGTTCTTGGAATACCTGTAGCGGAACAGTGTTAATTTGGACCCCTGAGTGCTGAAGGACTATTAGTCTACTAAAAAATATATATTCCCTGCTACATGTATCCTACTGGATGGGCATATCTAAGAGGCCAATGGACCCATTCCAGCCACATCATGGAAGCAGGGATTGTGATGATGCTCATCAATCTGACTCAGAGACGGATGTGAAGAATCTGAACAGTTACTTGAAGAAGAATGGTTGATAATATCCTGTTGTATTAGAAATACTGAGGTAGAGTTGTTGAATACATTATGGTTTTGCAAAGTTAATTTTGATCATTCTTATTTCATATTTTGTTCTTTTGTCAGAACTACCAGATATTTGGAAGGACTACCAAATTTTAAAGGTGGTTGTCCTTCGGACAACCATCTTAATTTCCTTAAGGACCTACAGTACACTGCAGTCAACTGCATGAAGAGTACACAACTGTATATAAGTAGTGAGACTTTTGAAATTGAGGGTACTTGATTCAGTCTTGGACCGAGTCTGTGATAGTGTTCTCCTCTCCTTCTCTTTGTTAAAAAACATCAAATTTTGATCTTTAAATAATTATTATTCGGATATCCGAAACCAAGCTGATTAGCCAGGTGAATCAATAGTTGAAGTTATAATCTGGAAAAATGGCACTGCTATTCAATAGACTAGTTAGCCTTCGTATGTTCTAATTCTGAAATGACCTTCCAATATTACCAATTCACCTTTTAATTTTCTTTACTACTGGCAGGCGCAGTGGTTCAACAAGTACAGTAAATCCTTGGCAACGTACATGAAGACATTGGGAGAAGAAGGTTTAGATCTAACGCAGGTAACTTTCCATACATATTCTGCAAGTGGCAGAGACTAAACCTTTGATTTTTTACTATTAAATCTACACGTTCGTTCTTATTCGTGCCTACAGTTCCATGTCATATTGCCTTACTTACCTTAATACTGTAGTTCAATGTTGTAAATTTATAATGCTCCAGGGGGACCAGATGACCTATATACCCACCATGCAATACCCACCATGCACTGCACCAGTGTTGTCACTGGGAATTGAAATGTGGGTGGAACCCCCCACCCACCCTTTCAACTTTTTTTGGGGGGGTGGGGATTTTGGAAACCAGGATACCCTTTCATCTTTTTTGGGGGGGTGGGGATTTTGGAAACAAGGATGTCATTTTTTTAGTGAAAAATGTGATTTGAGGAATGCAGCTAATTTACTACTTGTATTAAATTAAAACGGACATATATGATGCTGTAAATCACTATTTGTGTTGGTATGATACCAAAATTTGAAAATAGAAGCTAAAAAATAAAAATAAAGGGGCAGTTTGTCCCCTATTTTTTGTCTATTCAGGATTTCCCCCTGCAATGCGGGAATCGCACATTCCCGCATCCTAATGATAACACTGTGCCGCACATCATTGTATATACTGCATTGTGTATTAAAATCATCATATTTTGGTTAATCATAATTTAACAATTAAACTAGATATGTATGACTAATGTATGTGGATTTTTGTTAACCTTCATCAGCTGGTTAGCCGCTAAGCTTCGTCGATACCCATTAAAGGCATAAACTGCTTCAAGTACTAGTTCAATACTTTGGGAAGCAGTGTAGCAGAGTAGATACAATATACTTGAGTTGTAGGTCCTGTTTTGGGGCCATGATGTAATAATAAAATTAATAAATCCCGAAAAGGCACAAAATATGCATCAAATTTATGCACAGCTGTGCAAGACAAAATTGTATAATTTACAAGAAATGGCATTAACTTGGGCTATGAACTGTAAAGTGTGAAATACAATTATTGCAAAATATATTAACTTTGGTTTATTTTGCAGGACCGGAAACCGCCCAAGAATTTGTTCATTCAGGTAAGCTAAATAGTTTAAAGGTCTATGGATCGTTCCCCATCATTTTTTATCTGATGTTTTTTCAAAACTTGTAAATTGTGGCAATTCAATGACTGACTTCATTCTAGTGGCTCTAACTGGTATATCACATGCTTTGGGTAGATATAAAATCAATCAATCAATCGCTGTGGTGAACAAATCCTCACCTAGATAACAATTGGGAATATAACCAAAGACCGATTCTGCATTCTCGTCAGTCAGTTGAAATGATGATCCCGGCAGCATGACTGGAAACGCCCGCCCATCACATCTGGTCACTTATCGTAAGGAGTAGGAAACAGTCCCAGTCACCATCCATTGAATTTGGATCACACACATAACGCACTTTATAAAAGTTGTACATTATAATTAATGTACGTAAGTTGTAGGCATATATTTAAACTTTCTTGATACGACCAAAGAATATACAACATTCACACAAAAATGTGAAAGACGTGGGGAGGTCAGCGCCCCCTGATAGTTGGTAGCACTGTATACCATTAGTCAGAATTGCCAAATCGCCAATAAGTCCAAGAAATGTATGCAGGTCCGTATTTAGGGGATAATACACAGACAGGATGGTTTCTATTGCCGAGTGGAGACCACTATGATCCGCTTGCCTACTACGATGACGTCATAGCGATCTCCATTCGGCAATAGATACCCGATCATCTGTGTGTTATCCCCATTCATAAATACATATCATCATTTTTTGCCTAAGTACAACAAAATATTAATTATTTATAGATCAACAACTAATTCTCCCAAATTACACTTCACTGTGACAAACAACACTCAACACAACATATCACACAACAACATACACAACATACACAACATACACAACATACACAACATACACATTCATATACCAACACTATGCCTATGTTTATGACACCATCTGGTTCATGTTCGCACTAATGAAGCCCGATAATGAAATAAACCTGTATTAACATAAAACATAATAGGTAAATAAATTGCCAACAGATCAAAATTCTTCTCATATTAGTGATTTTTGCCGTAGCGCGCGTCTGAAATTATGATTGATTCTTGCAATGCTCTTCAATTTGATTTAAAGTTTCGGCAATGAACAACTACCAAACTACCAAAACAAGAGCACTTTTTTGTGAATTTTTGGCCAACAAGGAATGAAGATTTCTGTTAACTCATACAACTGACAATGTGGTACTTAGTAATTGAAATTTAGTCCACCTTATTTTAAAAATACCATCAAATTAAGTTAATAGTCCAGGCCCTGGTTTTAGCCTAACGTTTAATGTTCCCATATCTACGTTATTGGAACAACAGTAACTCAGACATTTAGCCAAGATCCATACAATGACTTCACTCTCATTTGCCCAGGATACACCAATCTTATCAATATAACAGCATAAATGGATAACTGTTGATACAGACAGTGATTATTTACTGAAACAAGTAGCCCTAAGGCTAAACTAGAAAAGCCCAAGGGTCAAGGCTAAAGGCCGTCCTTAGATTACAAATCCAATATTAAAGCGTGAAATTGCTAATTAAAAGCTTGGATCTGATTCCTGAATATGTTTAGACTTTTAGTCTGACAACAAAATATGCCTTAAAATAATAGTGACGGGGTAAAAGTGTTTGAATATATATGCTAAGCAAAATATCTGGGTCTATTTTACATCCTTTATGTTGATCATTTAGACCTAGTAATTTTTTTCCAAAATTGAATCAACTTTTCATAAGTGGTCCTCGATACTCGAATCGCTTTATGACCAATCAGATTGTTACATTCTCCATATTAAAAGTGTTTATTAATAAATAATGTTAATGGAAATAATGTTAGCCAATATTATAGACAAAATGCTTTCAAAATGCTATCTACAAAATGCTTTTTAACAGCTATGAAATTGGTCATTTCATTCTCAAGATATGGACCTTTGAAGTTGACAATTACACACCATATTCAGAAATTAACGGGTGGGCCCCGAGGACCGGGGCCACCAGATATTCAAGATGGCCACGAGAGGACCTGCCTTGGTAGTCCTGTTTGGCCACTAATCTTTTTTTTGGGGCGGGGGAATTTCAATGATGCTAAACGATACAAAATCATTGACATATTTACTACACTAGTCTACATACATGTATGATATTTATTTGTGCACATGATGTTACCTAACGCAATATCAGACTAAACTTGTCTAACGTTGAAAATTACAGTATTTAACCATAAATTTACACAACTTAATAAACATTACACAAAATAATTATTGAAAAGTTTGATTGTATCGTTACGTTAACATCAAGAAGGTACTATTGATTGAAGGAACTTAAAGTGGTCCTAGAGGTACGCCAAAGTAAGAATGTTACAATTGCAAGTGAGAATATAGTGACATAAAGATGATTGTTTTTATATCCAAACCCGTTTATGTTATTCCAAAATTTATGGAGGACCACCAGATCTAACATGATGGTGGTCCTTCGGTTCACTCCTCTGAAAAGTTCATTTCGACCCCTGATATGGGATCTGCCATTTGACAATCTGACTAACTTGATGTCATATTTGATGTTTTATTTGAACCTCTTGGTCTACCAGATATGACATCACGTTAATCTTGTTAAAGACCATTTTTGTAACAAAATGGCAGCTCATACGTTTTGTAATTGTTAACTTCAAATGTTCATATCTTGAGAATAGAATGGTCGATTTTATAGCTGTTTCAATCATTTTGAAGATTATCTTCTGCTCTATAATATATATCAGCTAACATTATTTCCAGGGTTTAGAATCCCTTTAAAATTTGATATTTCCTTAAATTTGAAATATATATTTCACTGTATAGCTGCCTACCAATCGTGAGCGGGCATTCTTGCCCATAAACCATATCTGACCGGTTAGCGCAGGGATAGAGCATTGAACTTTTGATCTCAAGGTCATAGGTTCGAATATGGTGTAATATGACTACATTCCAGTCGCTCTAACTGGTATAGCAAAGGCTTTGGGTGGCTCATTACATAACTGTGACATTTAAAAGGGCCAGGAAGCAATCCATCAATCAAGCACAAGGTCAGGCATTTGATAGCTCTCCTCCTCTAGTCTGGCCAGTTAGCTCAGTTGATGGAGTGTTGGATTTCTGAACTCAATGTCAAGAGTTCGAATACGGAGTGACGATGATTACATTCCAGTGGCCCTAACTCTTATCTCAAAGGCTTTGGGTGGCTCATATAACTACTGCATGAAAAGAGCCTGGAAACCTAATTAATCAATCAATCTATTCTAGTTAACTCTAATTGCTATTACCAAAGGCTGTTGGTGGCTCTATATAGCCTTGTTGATAGATATTTCTGGAAACTTGATCAATATAGCTATCAGATCATTGAATTTAAAGAAGTAATGAGATGCCATGATAAAACGGTTATTATTTTGAAGTAATGTTTTATAAAATTTCTTGTCATATTATTTTTTATCTTTTACCATTTCAACTTGTATACTTCCCAATACGTTGATTGTCATTATCAAATTTGCGGGAAATTGGCGGAAATAGGGTAAATTTTAACTTTGATGGAAAAATTGTAAATTCAATCTGCATAAATCTGCTTACATTAATTAGAATTAGGTAAACTTTTGATAACTATATATTAATTTCATAGTATGCATTGTTATTGAAATTAAAAATGCATGACCACGTTATTGTAATAATTATTCATTATCATTGTCATTTAAATTTACCTAAAACTAGACATTTCCGTTTCCTAA
>JAODAI010225734.1:0-10396 GCA_027575025.1 Scotoplanes globosa | reverse complement strand
CACAGAAAGTCAATGCAAAATTTGGCCTTCGGTGTATAATTATTTTGGAGGGCATCAAGGCCAAAGTGAAGGGCATGGAGGCCATGGCCTTCGGTACCTCCGGTTATTTTGAGCCCTGGAGTGTGTCGCACATTGGTCCTTTGATTGTCGTTTGCGAGCTGCATTCATAAACCCCTTTACCTGTTCCGGTGTTTCATTCGCAACAATTATTATTGGCCAAATTTGAATCGTGAAATATGAGTTTTGCATTACTTTTAATTTATTTTCTGTCTTTTGCATAGTTCTACAAAGACTCCCTGACTAAGGTGCCTGTGGCATGTATCGCTGTAGAGGATGCAGAGATGTTGTCAAGAATGGCAGCAAGAGGTAATGTAATCGTCACCATTCATTTTTTTCACATTCCGGAGTACTAAAGAGAAAATTTCAGTTTAGTCCAGTTGAAAATTCTAAGATTACTATATTCCAGCAGTGGCTTTAACTGGTATATCAAAGGCTTTGGGTGGCTCATATAGCGTCGTAGTTGAACAGGACCAGTAAACCTAATCCACAATCGATTACTCCAGTCCGATACAGCTGGTTTTGACTGGAATTAAGCTATATCTGTCGACTTGATTTAATCATTCGAGACCGCTGGAAGTTTTTGAAATGTTAGATGTTGCCTTCTCGCTTGATGTGCAGCGTATAAGATTGGAGCATGGTCAACAATCCAGTGATCATCGACTAAGAAAGAATTCCGAGGACGGCGCTATTAAACCGGAAGGTTAGAAATGAGCCGTTAAACACAACGAACCAATCACTCTTATGGGTAACCGGCTATATTATTACATTGGACATTTCCGTTGTCTACATGTATATTTTACATCCTGCTGATGTTCCAATTATTGTGCGAAACTCATATTTCGGTGGGATCCTTGTGTTTAGAAATGTTATTTTATGCGACTTTAGTATTGGACGCTGTAATTTTTTTTTTTAAATTGTTAAAAGTTGTTAAAAAATTGGGAAAATGTCTTCCCATAAAGAAGTATAGGCCTGACATAAATCCCTTATATTTATTAATTATGCAACTTTATAGATTGATTTTCTTTGTCATTTTAGGCAATATATTACCCTAATCGTATATTGCATGCTTACCTCATAATTGACAAACACCAATTGGTTAGACGTAATGGCTGTACTTAAATTAGGCTTAAATTCCAAATGCAACTGAGCTGTCACCATTTTGTGGTGTAACTTTTCTCCCACGATTATACCATAAGATATCGAAAAATACCAAGATTACCTTGCACTTATGAGGAAATGGTGGTGTGCTTCCCCATTTTGTGGTGTAATGTTTCCTCACAATTTGTTGGCAACACAGTTGCATATATTTTTTCTCATTTTTTTAACAGTAATATATGCCAGTCGCTGCTCGAGTTTGATTATTTTGAGGAGGCTATATAATATGGGATTTCGTGGCATTTAGTCATCAATATAACTACATAGACAACGTTTGTTACCACCCGTGTTCATCTAAAACTGACAACGATTTTACGACGATATGCCAGGGCATATGAAATTAGTGATTGAGCCCGCAGGTTTCTGGACATACAGGAATAAGCTCAGTTAATTATGTTTAAAAAGCTGCGAATCCATGGATTCTTGATGTCTTGTTTAACAACAAATGTGTGCTTTCACCCGGCGTGTGGGTGTGTGTGTGTGGTGTGTGTGTGTGGTAACATCTGACTCGTGAGCATGATATCTCAATAACCATAAGTCGCATTAAGTTGATACTTTGTACATGGATTCCCGGCAGGTCGGTTGGGAAGCCTATTGATTTTGACAATGGTACGTCGCATATTAATGAGTGAGCGGGGCTTATTGCGAAAATATTAAGAAATGGCTCGTGAACACGGTATCTCAATAACCCTCAGTCAGATTAAGTTGATATTTGGTACATGGATGCCTTCCTGGTCGATTGGGAAGCATGTTGATTTTGATCATGATACCTCGCATATTAATGAGTGGGCGGGCTTACTTGCGAAAATATCATCAAATTGCTTGTGAACACAAATGTCAATAACCGTAGGTCGAATTGAGTTGATATTTGGTACAGTGATGCTCTCCGGATTGGTTAGGATGCATGACGATTTTGACGGGATTGCCTAGTATATTAATGAGTGGGCTGGGCATATTGTGAAAAAATCAAGCACATCGAAAGGTCGTACACGCAACGCGATCATTTCATATTGAGTGACGTCATAATGTCATTATAATGCTGGGATATAAACATTTCACCGACTACCTTTATTTAAAGTTTAGAGTTATTTGAAGTTCCACATGATTTGATTAAGTATACAGGGATTATTGTTAATTAGTATTACATATTATTTGTGAGAAATAAAGTTAACAAAGTTTAGATCCTCAACTTTTAGGACCATTATTATTTTGTATTAACCTACAAAATAATGGTACGATCCAATTCCAGTCATTTTGGGGTTATTTTCAGGAAATTTAGTAATTTTCAATGCCCCAAGTACGGCAAAGTTTAAGGGATGTATACATTATGTTGAATACCATTGATTTTATATTGGAATGAACTATATGAAACCAATTTAGCAAACATGTGAAAATTAATATTTACATGAGTAAAAGTATTGGAAGATTATTTTACGACTAAATATGTACAATTTTAGTGAATTTGCATTGACATTTGAAAAATTGTCAATTTTTGAACCATCGAAGTAAGACAAAGTTATTATAGATATACATTTTAATTTAGTATTTTCTAAAAGAAATTTAATTACTGATGAATAAACTGGTTTAGCTAGAGCAAATGCCTGTATGGCTTATAACTTATTAACAATTGGATTTCAAATTTGACGATTTTCTTGAGGATTTTACACACTAAATAGAAACACGACTTCAAATGATCGCAACCTTTTGATATGAAGTTGAAGATTTCAGGTAATTTTGTAACCTAAATACATATTATTGCAAAGATTAGCTATTATTTTCAATTGTTTAAGATTAAAATAAACGCTCCCCAAAAGGGGAATAATCCGGGTCCCCCACCCACGCCATGGCGGAAATTTGAATAAATCTATCATATATTTGATATTCAACCCAAATGAACATTTCTTGCCCCGGTGTACGATACTGAGGCCTATTGAAGAAGAAGGGTTTTGATTTGTAAAGCTAACAAAATTAATAATTGTACTCTAAACAGGTCTATGTTACACACACTGTAGTGCTTGTCTGCGTAAGTATGATTAACGAAAACCAGGGTGTCATTGCGGCTCCCGCCATGGATGGCCGGCTGTCATCATGGATGCCGACTCAGCTTCTGCAGAAAACATCACGGCCTCCACACTGGCCGTGTTGTTAATGTAATACCAAAAATCTACCTCTGTCAACCACGGTCATGACCACCGACAGCTACCGCTATAGTCACCGTCGTCGATCACTGTCATTACCACCATTAAACACCATCACAGCTGCCAGCAGAAGCTAATTTTGAAAAAAAATACTAATCCGATGTATGTTTTACCGAGAGTATACCAGGATATATCGGCCGGATCAATTATTGTTTCACAAATTCATGTCTGTTCATTTTTTCTAGATTCCAGTCCACCGTTCAATCTTCGGGTTCAAATCGACCATCAATCGTCAAGCAGTGTCATCGTAGTATACAATATAGTACACCAATCATACTCATGGTTTCCGCCAGAATCGCAATTAGGAAGGATTTAATACTCTACACCGACACACCCGACCCCCCCCCCCCCCAGACCTCATACCCCACCTCATTACTTTCACATATTTTGGGATCGCTGTGTATTATCATTTTTCACTGACAGAAAGGATTCTGCAGTTGAAATTGTTGGTTGTGTTGGCAGTTAGGTTGATGATTTCCAGTAATTTTGTAACCTAACGCACAATATTGCAACGGTTGCTCTGTTAATAGTTTTACTTTTTGAAGATTAAAAATTACCAAAGAAATAAAAATGAAATCAGAAGGGTGGCGGCAACCTTGATACTTTAATTACCATATATAATTGTTACATCATTTTTACCTATTGCAGCTGTAGGTCTACCATGATGGCTCATATAACCTCTGTTTTAAAAAGGGCCAATAAACCTAATAATAAAAAAATATGTAGGACAACTGGTAGTACTCATTTTACTTCTCGACCATCATGTCGGCTTCTTTATCCCACTTAAATGGTAACGTTTCATTTGTCAAATTAATTTCACCCAAAAAATCCAAATGGTTTCGAAAGCCATAACGGCTGACAAATCCAAGATGGTTGACCTGCAAATCCGGTGTATCACTGAAACGAGAACTGGATTTGGATTTGGGACTCTTGGAATTTCTTTGTATAAATTAACCAGGACAATGATATTTTTGGACAGCCTAATTACCAATCAAGTTTAAAAGGTCATTCATTCATAATGGTGTCCATCATTTACGGTGAGGAATCACAGTCTCACTGAGCTCATTATTGTTACATCATGCATTACAAATTGGTGGCTTGACACATAAATAATTATGACTATATTCAAGTGGCCCTATTACTGCATGGTTACCGGCTAGCATGGGTGAATGGCTCGAGCATATATGTAAGCCGGGAGACCGAATAGTGGTTCCGCGTTGATTCTAGACCACTGTGGCGTATAGAGGGGGGCAAGAAACCGAATCAATCGATCGTATCCACTGCCGGTTTGCTCAGGGCATAGAACATTGTGATCGCATGATCAGAGGTTCGAACACAATGATGATGATGACTGCCTCTAACTGATATCCGAACTCCCCCAGATAATAACGAAACCATTGATATCCTAGTTAAGAGCCACTGGAAAATAGTCGTAATCCCGCATTCGAATATCAGATATGGCATTCAGTCCAACGCTGTATCCACTCAGTGACCAACACCGAACGAAATGTAAGAACCAGTGGAATATAGCCATCGTTTTGCTTTTGCACTGATTGAATGCTCTGCCCACTGAGCCAGATAATCCAGTGAGGTGAAAATATTATACAACAACTTCCTCTGTCAAAGGCGGTCTCATGGTTTCCCAGACGGGTGGATGATGGTTCCCCCAAATCAATTCCGGTATAACACGCTGGACCGACTTATATGTGTATTACTCAAATTAATGTACCCGACGAAATAAGCAATACTAATTTAAAATTATCTTTAAATAACAAGCATTGGTAACAATGCTATATTTTTACTTAGATCACGATAATTGGTCAGTGCTGTCGTAATATGCATTTTTTATTAACAGTACGTTAATATTAACACAATACGTTAAAATTAAACGTATGTTAGCGTTTATAATCTGCTATAGCATTTACAAATAAACACATATCAAAATATAGTGTTTAATCGTCAACACATACTATTGGAGCATAAACTCAACAGTGCTTCGATTTTACAAGCTTGATAGCGCTAATACTCGTTCATGTGTTAATAATGTGCTTTTCATGAATACATAAACGCGTTTATGTTTGAAAAATGTGCTACTCTTTGTTTGTATAGTGTATCATGTTGTATTTCGATCGTGCAATCGTTTAATTATCTTACACTATGTTAAATTTACTTTCACATCTATATACAGCTGGTTTTAAACCCCCATCTTTCACAATCACCGCCAATTTGGAGGACATAGTTACATTATCGATGGCAGACACTGGCGGTGGAAGCAGTAACATCAAATGGAGATATGTTTGGGAGGCAACCGTTATAGACATGATGGACTGGGATGGTGAACTAAATCCAAGTATAATCAACGTCAGTGTATCCGATGCTGGTGTATATGAAGCATACACTAACTCAACAGATGTTGATAAGAGCGGATTTGTGAGACTACTAGTACGACGTAAATATTGAGTTCTCTTTCTCAGTTTAATAATTTCAATTATAATAATAATATATTATAATGTATAATTTTATATACAATATGCCGTCAGTTATTCACAGTATAATAAATATTACAATCCCTCCATGTTTTTAAATATAATTCAAAAGAAAATGGACAAAATAACCTAAATTGACGCGTGATACTGTGAAATTGAGTCTTCACGAAAACCGAATAATTAAATATCAATATACCATTAAACATCTGAGATACCATATTTACTCTTGTTTAACATTTAACATAGCTTATCCTCGGATATATACCGTACATACAAGTTATATTATGTTATTTCTCACGGTGGAAATATGTAGCGGAGTGAGTTATATTTGAAGATATATTCTTGAGAAATGTGTAAAATGTTTCCAAAATGTTAACTATGATATTTGGTATGACTTTGATGTATATAGACAATGGTTTATTCCGTTTGTGGAGTCTCATTCCACTTGGACTAACGCATAGACTACACAAACTGTCACAGTATTTTTCCAACTTCATTCCATAAGTGGTTTCTAATATCAACCAACGTTTCTCCTCTTCTCACAAGTACCAAGCTTACACTTTATATCGTACAATTTTTTCAGAATCGTACTTTCTACTTCACCCACACAGGATGCCGATATAACTTCTGGGGCCCTGACACATGTGAATGGACGTGTCCGATATGTTACAATGGAGGGATATGTGACGAAGACACTGGACGATGTGTCTGTCCTCCTGGATTCACAGGGGATAAATGTGAAAAAGGTAACATAGTGCTTAGAATATAATTAAGACTTTAAAATTCTAACCGAATATACATACCCTTTTTCATCAAAAATATGTATCAAACAAAATATGAATACTTCATCAATCGTTATTAAAACGGACACATTTCAAAAGATATGTGGTCATATATAACTATTTGTATCTGTCTGTGACTCAATGGTTTGGAATTATGGTAATAATACAATATATTGACATAATGGTCAAGTTAAAGCCTCTAACTAAATTGATAACGGGTGATTTACATACGGAGTATATAATTTCTATGTATTATGAACGAATGTAACCGTAATATGTAAAATGAAATGATATAGCCTACATAAGTTATGATATGTAGGTAAACTTACATAACTATGTTATATACGATACACTTACATCTATATGAAGGAAGTAACTTCGAAATGAAATCATTATATAATTATATCTTTTTATATATTGCTATCACTGAAAAATGAAACTGTTGAATTTACAACCAAATGGCCGTCAGCTGAAACGCCAAAGAAAACTTGTAAATTTAACAAAGAACTGTAAATTGAAATACATTTTAAAACTGTAAATACTATGATTTATTCCCAAAGTTGCAACAATATAGAAAATATTATAACATTTTGTACAATTTTAATCGGTTATATACATTACAGTCTGTTGTAATATTTAAGTTGAATCACAAGAGTGAAGATTGTGACAGATGAAGAACACAAAGTTTAACACATCAAACAAATTATGTACACAATTTTGCCCCTATTCTCATATTAATATAAATGTAATCCTGAACTTTCGTTTACCACATCGCATATGGTAATTACTATATGTGTGTGTCTTATTATACATGCCTACCTATGTTTACTGTTTAACGCAATTGTCAGAACGTTGTTAAAACAGGTGTAGTATTCTACGCATATGTTCTTAAATAATGGTATGCATATAATATACATAAGTATATATTACATATGGATATACTTATATTACACACAATTTGTGTAATTATTATCATATCTTACAATGGTTTTAATATTATTACCATGTATCACTCTTTCGATATATAATTATGTTTATGAATATGAGGGTCTCGTGGAAGATTAACCATTAAGCTAGACGAGCTACCCTATTGAAATAAAGTATTAATTAAAATAAAATAAATATACCAATATATTTGTCCTTGTGGTATGCTAACTTTTATTTATTTCAACATTTCATGTCAGGGTAACTTATTTAGACAAACGGTCATTGTGGGTGTCATGTCGAAAGGTTGTGATCATGTTCACATTTAGTGTGTGTAAAATAAAGAAACATCTTTAATTGATAACTCATAATTAAAACCGCCCAAGGGTTAGATATAGATAAGACAATATATTGATCATAAATTATATCTACCTGAAACATGGCTAACTTAAATACCGGTAACATATAATACGCTTTGCATGAACATTGTTCCGATATGTCACGTGGCGTAGAAGCATATAGTGATGTATTAGTTATTGGTCATTGGTTATTGGTTAGTTTGTCATTTTATCTTGTATATATACATATTTTTATCAGATTCATTTCTCAGATGCATTGTTTAGCCATGATTATAATTTATCCGGTGTTCATCATTATGTTTATTATTAATTCGTACTGCTATGGCCATTCGTTTTGAACTCAACGTCAAAAGAGGTGTTGGTGTCACATTTTTTAGCAACGGTCCGTGTGATTATTTGTAATATTTTAAATAGTATGCCAGCTACAGGAAATTACATAAATGGGTTGAACATGGTTGTTAAATTATTTTTTAATACAAAAACAACATTCAAGTGTGTAATGTGAACATATTCAAAATCAAAGCCCATTTGAATATTTCTTACCGTTTTTTTTAGAATTCATTATAATTTTGGATTTGCGCCACATTTTTGTTTTAAAAGACATAGGAAGTTTTAGCAATAGTATAACCAATATTTTAATAAATTTACACATAAGTAGGCCGTGTCGTACTTCTAAGCACTGCGGTCATGTACCACTGCGACCGGAGTTCGATCCACGATGGGACATTCAAAGGGGATGGCCAACTATAGAGGTTTTACTTCAGACACTACGGTTTTCACCTCTATCCCCTGAGTATCCGCCCGTTTCGTCACAGGGCCTTTTGGAAGATTACTCTATGTCCAACGAAGTTACTCTGCCATGAAAGGTTGAAACAAATAAATAAATAAAATATCCAAGGGGTACATTATATTATACCAAGTTTTAAATAAAATATGTGCTATTTTACATCGTTTTTCACAAGACCGTAATTTTTAAATACAAGTTTATCACATACAACTCTATTGGGGTTTGTAACCTGTCATTTGATCTAAAACAAAATGCCATAACAATTGATCTGAGTATCACGCCAAAAATATCCGTTGAAAATACCCAACTATTAATTCAAGGTTTTCCTTATTCAAAACCAAATAGCATTATAACCTTGTATCTGGCATTGTGTAATATACAGTATATATTTTTAACTCTTTGCTAAATTTTCTATCAGAAAATATATACTTTTGTTATCGGTTTAGTTTTGAAGAGATATGATCTTTATAAAAATAAAAAAGTAAATAAATTATTTCGAACTCGCCGTAAAATGAAGCCGCGACGCAACACGACAAGGTTAAATACGAGGTCTTATATACAGGTACATATTGTGGGATAGTATATAAATGATTGAAAGGATGATATAAATATATACTTTTCTTTTCACCTATATACCATGTATACGTTTAGAATGAAAAAAAACAAAAAAAAACACATATATAATATGCCTTTGGCGAAAATTTGAATTTATATGCCCCTAGATGTTAAGATATGTCGAGATAGCCCAGTGGTTAGGGTATTGGACTCGGAATTATGAGGCCTAGCTCGGGTTCGATTGCTTGCCCTTCTTCTGGTTATTGTGGCATGTATCCTTGAGCAAGGTACTTTATCTCGATTGTTATGTAGCCGCCTTGGTCCACCGAGGACCAGATGTTGACGTCAAGAAGAACATCAGATCTCAAAGGGCTATAAGTATTTTTGAGAAGCCCTTGCGCAAGTAAGACACCGTCTAAGCCCGGAAAGGAGAGTGACAAGGCGTTAACCAACTTCATACCATTAGATGGAATTTATTGCTCTCATACTTTTTTTGGTAACATAGCCCCATATTGTTTGTATGTCTGATTAGTTGATCAGCCATTCTCTATTTACACAACGACAACTTTATCTTAAAAAACACTATAAACTTGTATTTTTAGAATTTATTTGAAATATTTTGGATTGTTGTCCCGAAATTGATAACTTCAATAAGTTTATAGAGACAAAATGTTATCAAATGTGATATTTGTAAAGAAACAACTACAGTATATCAATAAACATATATTTGAGGCTTATCCCAAATTAAAAAAAAGGTTATAATTTTAGATCAACTAAAGTATTTATATTGAGTTGTTGTACTATGCCAATGCATCGGTGAAAAGTAAATATAAAATAGGAAAATATTACAAATAATTTCTTTTTCCCAGGTCAAATGACATAATGATATATTGACAATCTTGTCTAAAAATTGTATACTGTATACCTACCTGAAAAAGTATAAACAAAAGTCAGCATGCTATCATGTGTATCATGTTTAGTCATATATATATAAATATATATACATATATATATCTAATTTATATAATAACGACTGTATACCACTTTTCACATACTGAATGTTCATAAGAATGCAAGGTTCTACGAGTGG
>JAODAI010225623.1:0-10397 GCA_027575025.1 Scotoplanes globosa | reverse complement strand
GATGTTTCACCACGGATACTCAACAGGGTGCTACTAATCCATAGTCTGAAAGACTGACGGATGCCTACTACTACTACTACTGTTTGACCTACGTTTGTAAAAATCATTAAATATATCACTCATTTATTTATGGTCAGTAAACGTATCAACATTATTTTTTAATTCGGCTTGTACTTTCAGACATGGACGTTTAAGGGCACATACTACTATAAGTGTTTGACTTCCACAGCGCTTCACATCACTCTCACAATCAGAAAAAAGTATTACGATATGCATTTTTTGGAAACTTCAATAACAGATCATTAGCGATTACGACTACGAATACGAATTTATAGTCTTATACGACCGGATAACTCATCCAAATTTGTCATCCAAATTTGTTTTGTTACACAAAATGTGTTTTGAAATTGGAAAACAGTACTCGAAAGGCTTTCTAAACATTTCATAAAACATATTGTAAGCGAGATCTGTAGCATTACATTGAAACACAGTTTACCAACTTTCATTGCCTATAGTTTGATCAAAGTTGAGTTATTTTACATCTATGTGTAATTTTACTCAGATTCTGCTGGGTTTACCAATATCAAAGATTGCAAATATTTTGAAGTGATACAGAAATATAATGACTAATTATACCAGCAGAACAAGGTTCTGGGGATATAAAATTGGTAAAAACAACACGAAGTGAAGCATATGTTCATAGAGACAAGTATTACGACAATGAATATCAACCAAATTACAATTTTATAGTCGCCCATTAAAAACATTTAAATTTGAAATTATTAATCACATTAAACAATTTATAAATATAATCAACATATTCAGCCCCATGCCCTTGAGACAGCAAACAACTCCTACCCAGAAGATTTCAACCAGGATGCATAATTTCAATAAATAGAGATTCAATAATACCTTCATCAGTTCATGGAACATACTTATATTAAAACACAATATATGGGTGGATGAGGTTAGCTATGCATGGCTTGCCGATAAATATGATCCAAACTATGCCCCGACAATTGATGCATATTTAACGTGGGTGGTATTCTCGCTAAACCATCTCTCGGCAATATCGACTATAGAAAACAGTTGATAAAAAGATTGCAGTGTCATTTGTACGCTTTCGTAATTGCGGCTAAGCGACCGATGATTAGCTTTATATATTAATGTTATTGATCCGTGATTTGGACATAATTGTATTCAGAATGTTAGCATTAAATGATTTCATTTCATATTTAGGAGCATTTCATGGACATTTCTTTCTAGATCAACAGCCAAGCATGCAAGGAGAAGTATATGTAGGATATTATTCATAAATGCAGTCAATATGTATGATATTATTAATATTATATTGAGTAACAAGCAATGTAGTAACAATGGTAAATGTAAATAATATCATCTCAATAGATTAAGAAGTTTATTGGAAAATAATGGAAGTGACTGAGAATCAATAGTTTTTTTTTGAAATTATGTGGATATATCGTTTTAGAAATATTTCCATACGTTGAGATTATTAGAAATATTAAAATACATGATAATGAGTATTAATTGAGGCATTATGCGACGGTTATGGAATATAACTTTTTATTATATCCATTACACTAATAATCCTATAATGGCAGGAATATGATTTACCCATGATAAATTCCTAAATATAATGACACCAATTACTTTAGTATTATCACTATATGTTATCCATATTAGAGTGTTGTAACTAATTTATGCTGTTACCAGTATTAAGACAATCGGTAAAAAGGACAGAACACAACTCATAAAATGTGGGCAACATACCATAACAGTATAATCTCCTCCTCACCCGTCGCTCATACCATCAATAGCCAAGCCGATGGCAGAACACACCTTAGCCAAGCCGATGTCAAAACACACCTTAGCCAAGCCGATGGCAAAATACACCGTACCAAGTCGATGGCAACACACTAGCCAAGTTGATGAGCATAATACAACAGTATACCGTACCATGAGGAATTAATACATATTTTGGCTCCCTGGTTCATCCAAGGCGAGCCAAGATGTATGCAAATAATATTATAAAATGCTCCCTGGTTAAATCCAAAGAGAGCACATAACAATAAATCCCATTCCCCATGTACCCCGTGTACCTTTATAGGCTCCCTGTTTTTTTTAACAAGTGGGGTATACACCCCAACCCCCTTCCATGAGTACCCCTTTTTGTGCCCCACATATCCCAACCTTCCCGAAACTGTCCTCCTCCGAAACTGTCAAATGCCCGTAAAGAGCCTGTCCAGCCATATCACCAAAGGGCGGGTGGGTGGGAATTTGTTAAATAAAAACTACTGTTTGTGACAAAAAGTGACAACCTTCATTCCGCCAAACATATTATACCCAGTTTATGAACGTGAATGTGAATACACAGAGAGATCTGACCAATCAGCAATTAATACCCCGAATTTAGGCACTAAAAATGTATCCCAAACCGGCGCTGATTGGACGAAAAATTGTCGTCAGGATCCAAAATTAGTAATTTCGACGAAACAGGCTATCCACACTTAACTATATGGGGATAAATAAAAGGACCTGAATTTAGGAATAAATGCAAAGCCCGGGATATCGCTTACAAATCGGTGATGGACTGCGATGGTGGGGAATCGCTGAGAACTCCTAAGAACACAGGGGTTTACCAATGATCTCAATAACGTATTTTAGGAGCTGTTGCTCCTGAAAATGTATTATTAAGACAAAACTGATAGGACACAACTCATAAAATGTAGGCAACGTGCCACAACAGTATAATATAAAACCTCCTCCTCACCCGTCTATCGTAACATCAATAGCCAAGCCGATGGCATAACACGCCTAAGTCAAGCCGATGGCAAAACACACCTTAGCCAAGCCGATGGCAAAATACACCGTGCCAAGCCAATGTCAAAATACATATATAATAACTAAGCTGATGGCCAAACACACTATATCATAACATAATATCATAATGAATTAATAACTATTTTGGCTCACTGGTTACTCCAAGGAGAGCCAACATGTATGCAAAATAATAGTATACCATAGTAAATTTGGGCTCCATGGTTCATCCATGGGAGAGCCCACATGTACGCATAATAATATTATAAAATAGTACATTTTCGGCTCCCTGGTTAATCCAAGGCGAGCCAACATGTATGCATAATAATAGTACAAAATGTTCCCTGGTTAAATCCAAGGATAGCATATAACAATAAATCCCCTTCCCCGTGTACCCATGACATATACCATTCGGCGCCCTGTTGTTTAATAAGGGGAGCGTACACCACAACCCCCGAGTACCCCTTTTGTACCCCAATTATCCCAACTTTCCCGAAACTGCCACCCCAGTGGCATTACCGTGTCATGGCCCTACCGAGAGGGAAGACTGATCACTTAAAGGGGTACTGGAAAACAGAAGGATAAAGGCGGAATAAGATAATGCCTTCTTGGATGTCCTTCAGGAACTTAAATCTGAACTGCATCCGACAAATGAAGGCCGTCCTGTCGAAAAAGAGCATTAGTATACATAATGCCAGGATGGCGGATAATATGACCGCCACACTCACCCATCAATTTCCTGGCCCTCCTATTAATGGTTTTCCTGGCATTGTCCAATCTCCCCTGGCCACCGGCCCTTCACTGTTGGAGGACGTCGGACCAAATTATCTTAACGCCAGGGATAAGCTTGAGGAGAGTATCGCGAGCATCGCGCATCTGTCCATATATTTCGTAAAGGGGGTCCACATCAAGTCATTTGTACCCAGGTCAATAAGCACCCAATTCGGTACACCCTCCGGGTCCAAGCGCTGCAGAAAGAGCGGCAGTTTATCAACGAACTGCCCCATCCTCATCCACGGAGATTCCCACCAAAGAAGATTCATCCTGGATATACCCAGGTCCAAATTATGATGGCGCTCTAGTACCATAGGAGGTCTGGCAAATTTAAACAGAGGGAGACAAAATAAATTCACACAGAAAATGGAGGGGCGGGAATTAACGCGTGGGAACAAACAACTAGTACAATCCATTCCACAGAAGCGCTGCCGACGGGGGACGTATGTAACCGGTAACACAACCAGACTTCCACCTCCCCCACACCTTGGTCTGCTCAACTCCATATCCTACCATATATGCCCATGTTACCGCACCAATTCGAAAGGAGTAGGACCGGAAAGTACCCAACTCCCCAGTCTCACAGATGGCCTTGGCCAGCACCTTACAAAACTGTCTCCTTAAAACCGACATCCCATTGAAGTACAAAAACAAAGACCCACGGTAAGGAGGCGCTGGTTATAATAACACTCATAGTAACAGCACCGGGCATAAGCACCTGCCCGGTGACGCGGTCAACGAAATAGAGGTACCAATCCTGAACTGGTCATTCTTGGATCTCGCCAGTCTGCTATTAACTGCACTAGCAGCCCAGGTAACATCAGGTAACATCCTCCCATTTTATGGTATGGCGGCTCCCCCCACCCGAAGCGGTGACCTCATCCACCCTAAGAAACGCAAAGAAAGCAAGCGCGAACAAAGTCTTAAGCAAACATGCCTCGTATTAGGAGGAAGACACCCGGGGTAGAACCTCGCACAACCGTATAGCACCGGAAGCATAATTGGCAGTCTTTGGTCGACACTGGCGTTATCCCTCCTAAGACCCACCACTAACTTGCGAACAAGAAAAATTCCAGAAAAGTTAGGTAACCCATTAACCCATGGGAAGAAAGAATTATCCGATAAGTAGGCCGAAACAGTGGCTGGGGACCGGCCCCTTGGTGACATATAGACCACAAACTGTGCCACCTGGTCATTAGATGATGGCAGCCTACCTACATGGAAAACACCAATTTCTGGCTGAAAACGTGGAATACCGGGAGGGACTGGTGGTAGCACGCCATTGTTGACTCGCCTACTGACCAACCAATAACTCGAATGGTTTCCCCATTCAGTCGAGCCACTGAAGGGATCATATCCAGGTCGGCATATGGGGCCAGCACTCGGAACCTCCCCATCTGAAAACGAGATAATGCATCAGCAATAGCATTGTCATGCCCATGTACTTGGCCTTGAATACAATGTGAAAATGCAAGCAACAAACCACTAATACAGGAACCATACCTATAATCAAAGGACAACAATAAGTTTACTGATTGACTATGGATACTACAGTTTGATTGTCAGACAAAAATAGCACCCTTTTCCCAGCCAGAAATGGTGCCCAAGCCAATACAGAAACTATCACAGGCACCAATTCACAAGCCGCAATAGAGGGCGACTTATTGTGAAATGCCGGTGGCCATATACCCTGTAACCATCGCTCCTGGGAAAAGGCTTCAAACCCCAAACTCGCTGCCGCATTAGTAAATAACTGCAAGTCGGGGCTGTCCGACCACTCCTTCTCCAGAAAAATTGCCGTCCCATTAAACTGGTCCAAAAACTGGTCCCAGGCGCCCAAGTCGGCCTTGGCCCCTTTTTCTATCCTTACTTTGAAGTGATTGCAAGTGACCCAAACCGTGAGGTCAATGCGCCTCCGAAAAAAGGCCCGCCCGGGTGATATAGACTTGCAAACATAATTCAGTGACCCAATAAGGCATTGCAATTCCCATAATGTAGACTTGAGTCTCCACAGCACATATCCCATCAAACCCCGTAGCTTAACCAACTTGTCTTCTGGGACTCTCACTAGGCCGAGCAATGAGTCAATCACCAGACCTAAATAACACAGTGCAGAAACCGGACCAACAGTTTTCTTCTCCGCAAGGGTGACCCTAACTGGTTACATACCCGTTTAAAACCTGCCAAGAGCTCGCTACAGCTATCATGGTCATGACCCAAAATAAAAAATCGTCCAAATAATGGGTCACTACACCCCCACCCGGAACACTACTTGCGCACGAGGAACTCTAGAAAGGAAGAAAACATTTCAAACACTGAATAAGAAATTGAGCAGCCCATTGGCATACACATATCATGGTACAATATCCCATCAAACCTGCCAATAGCCTTCCAAATAGTCTTCAGAATAACCACCAAAATGACTATGTTGCACAGGTAATAAAAATATACGTCTTTATTATGTAGCAGCAATACATATTATACCGTATAAGTCGTCACCTTCTCTGTTATGATGATTCATTTGTTTGTGTATAATGCATATTGATATACTTCGATATTATTAACCTTAACACTCCTTGACCGCCCATTTTCTTATAACATAATCCACGTTTTTGTCTATGTTAACCTACGTTCATCCAATTATATCAACACAGCTAGAAAGGATGTTATAAAGTATGAAACATACAAGCAACTCAAAATAATAGTAAACGACATATTCAATCATTTAAAATTCAACCGACAATACACTTATTATTAAATATCAATCTATATTTTCTTAATAACATTTGGGCACACCTGCACTGCCATGAATTTACATATGCACTGGTTATAACATAGTTTTCCATCTTGTATATGGACTCCCAACCAGGGATAACGATAGCCATTCACCCGAAACACATTCAATCAATATAATTTACTGCATATAAACATTTTAATATTTTGATATGTTTTCATGCACATTAGTTCGATAATTATCTTTAATTGATTTATTCCCCAGATAAACAATCTATATTTGTTACATACCTGAAGTCGTGGATCCGTAACTGGTGTGAGTCCATCAGTCCAATACCGTGGATGAAATCATGCCGATGGTCAATGTCATCGTTATTTGTCAGTAGTGGTCTTATCCTCACAAATTATACAACAGACGTTAACAAAAGTATACTGGCTAAGGCATGTGTGATAGGTTATGATGAAATATTTACCAATGAATACATCGAAAAAGCCCCCCGTGTGCTGATTGAAGGAGGTCCAGGATTTGGAAAGTCGATGCTGGTTGCGCAAATAGCCCATGATTGGTGTGAAGGAAAGACGAGTTCTGTTGAAATGTTAATTCCAATTCAACTAAAATGTATCGTAAATATGTCTTTAGCCGAGTACATTCATAAAGTTATTGTTCCTGAGGGCAGCGTCATAACACAGCTTGATGTTGAAGCTATGTTAAATGCCAGTGTCTCGTGCTGTTTATTGTTAGATGGGAAAGAAGAATATAGAGGTACGTGGATAGATGAGAGGAGAGACACCTTGGAATTAAAACAAATCATGAGAAAAGATAAATACATCAATTGTAAAGTTTTCCTAACGACCCGTGCAACATCATCGTGTGATCTGCCAACGTGTCCCGTCTTGAAGATTCGACAATTTGGAAAGGAGGAAAGATGCTCTTACATTAAACGGACATTCGACGGCGATGATAGCAAACAGAGAGACGTCATTAAAGCTGTTGAAAATAATCCATATGTATTATATCTGTGTACCGTCCCATTGTTCCATATGTTTGTTGTACATAATATGGACTATCTTAATTTGAAATTACAAAATGTTGAACGAGTAACCACATTCATTGACAATGTTGTTAAATCTATATTATCTAAAGTGAATCATAACGAAGCTATCCCTACTTGTGGAGACATTAATGAGATAGTGTATGATGATGATGATTTTGGAACATTTCCAGAGAGTCGTGATCTTCAAAAGTTGTGTTTTGGTTACGAGAGCAGCGTTGACAGTGATGGCGTTGAAAATGAGAGCAATAGTGATAATGGTAAAAGTAGTAGCAGTGGTTTACGTGATGAAGATAATGATGGATCCAATGTTAGTGACAGTGCTATTGTCGATGATATTAGTGATAGTGTTAATGTTAGTGAGACTGGCAAACTCAGTGATGTTTACGATAACGTACAGTATAGGGATGCGTCAAATGCATGTGAATTATCCGCAGAAAGTTCTGTCGATAATTTTAGTCAGGGGGATGGTGATAATGTTTACGACGATCTGGGAGATAGCAGCGGTAGTGAACACTTCGATACTCCCCATACTGACACACATGATCACGGTGATCATATTTCCAATGAAGCAACTGACAGTGCAATTGTTGATGATATTAGTGATAGCGCTATTGTTGACGACATCAGTGTTAGTGCCAATGCAGATAATGTTAGTGATAGTGGCAATATGTATGATATAAGTGATGGTGCATTTGATGACATTGGTAATGCTAATGTCGATGTAACAGACAATGATGACGATGTAGCTAAAGGTAAAAGTAAAAGCAAAAGTAAAAGTACCACCAAACTTGATGTGCCACCAATTAGTACTACCAATACTACTCCAAACGATGATGATGACAACGTTAGTACAGATAGTGATAACTCGGCAGAGGTGTATGCCGGAACAGGAGTATATAGCGACGAAGAGTATACAGATGATGATGACGATTTTGCCAGGGATGATATTATTGCCGGTTTGCGCAGTCCTGTGGATTTGGAAAATAAAACTGTACCGCTAGGCCGAATTGCATTTTATGGTCTTTGTAAAGGAAATCAACAGTCGTATTGGCAAAGGAAATTTGTTTGTGAACATGTTACAGATAGTAATATGTGGATTGAATCTGGGATCCTAACCATTGAGGAGCCACGTTTAGCTAATGATATGATGTCCACAGAACAGAAACCAAATGAGAAAAGTATTTGTGACTCAACTATTGACAGTGATGTCACAATGCTACACGGCAGCGACGTTGGTGATAACGTGATAGGTACATCCGAAGGAGCCAAGGAAAAAACACCTATAACAGCTACTACTAGTAGTCCTGAAGAGAGTGAAGGACAACTCGACAGTTTTAAAAATGTGCCACTACAAGTGAAATTCACGCATGAAATTATTCAAGAGTGGTTTGCTGCCAAATACTTGTCTA
Organism: Scotoplanes globosa; assembly: GCA_027575025.1. Taxonomy (NCBI): domain Eukaryota; kingdom Metazoa; phylum Echinodermata; class Holothuroidea; order Elasipodida; family Elpidiidae; genus Scotoplanes; species Scotoplanes globosa. The sequence continues at coordinate 1,588 of JAODAI010225623.1, read as the reverse complement.
ATACTATCAATACGTGTACATTTGGAGAGGAACTGCGTTATCTACGTCAGATAAGTTATGTTGATAAACATTATTTATTCAGATTCGCATGTGGTCTTAATTGCAAGTCGGCAGTGAAAATTTTGAAATATCTTGCCACAGTTTCCCAGCAGGACAATGTCGCTTGTGTTCCAATTATGAACTGTTTTTGTTTGTGTTTTGCTGAATATGATGGCGATCGGAAATCTCTAACCAGTGTGGTGAAGGATATTTGCAAGCTGAATATTTTCATTCAAGGAGATGAGAATATGTTGTTGCAACGGGCGAAAATATCAATGTTGCAGTTTGCGTTTACAAATAAGGTGATTTTTGGTTAATATAATTATTTTTGATTTGATTTGATATAACTTTATTATTTGCATTCAAACATATACTATGCAAACATAATACAAAAATACAAAACAAGGATGGAAACAGAAAGTATCGAAAGAGTTATTTCCACTGTGGTCTCCTATATGAAACAATACCAACACAAAACATTAGGTTATCACAATATTACGGTACATGCAATTACATGCAATTGAAGCTATAGGTTATTATCAGTATGTCATTATTAATTATAATATTATGTGTTATGTTAACAACCATTAATAAAATAATATATTTTACTGTATATCCCATACTCGTACATTCCGTTATTTATAATTATTTTGAATATATAATACATTATGTTTTCAGATTCCAATTTCTAAGCTACATCTAGTTGACATTGTGAACAAGTGTTACGTGGACAAGCTTGTGTTTGACTCCGGGGCCGAAGTAGCACTTGAAGCACTTTCAACACTATTGCGTATAGAGGTAACTAATGACAAAAGAGAGAAAATACACACAATTAACTATCAGACATTGCTGGAATTTACACACAGATGTGCCATGCTTCAAGAAGCAAGGTAAGTATTCGTACTAGTTATAATGATGTTTACATGAAAACAATTCAAGCGTTATTCAGGAATATGTTGAATTATTATTGTATTGCTGATCATCATAATTACATACATCATAAATACTACATATCCGTAATGTGCCATAGGTTCAACTTATACTAAAGTCATAGTTACATTATACAAATTAACTATCAGACTGTACTAATGTATACTTTTCATATGATTTATTTAATATTTGTTTTTCCACAATAAAGTACAATTTATGAAGTTGATATAATAACATTATATGAGTAAAGGTGTGCATTATGAAACACTCCCAAGATACTTTGTTCACGGTACATGTGTAACATATGATATATGATGTATATTGTATTCGGATATATTGTATTTTTCTCTTTACTATTCATATTGATAGATTCAATTTTTCGGACCCGCCACCGATGGTACATAATGGAATATTGAACCATTTTCAGGTTGCTAACGTCCAAGGTAACAGGAACTAATTTTCAACTAACAATACAAAACATTATTATAATAGAGGTATTATCAGAATGAGTTTGATAATCATATATATATATAATACATAAGTATAAGACTGAAACTATACGTATGCGGAAAGTGAAAAACTTACCGCATGCAGTTTAAATAGTTTCAATTGTACCACG
>JAODAI010225512.1:0-10397 GCA_027575025.1 Scotoplanes globosa | reverse complement strand
CTTGTGGGGAATATATCTTTTAGTAAATCGATGATCTATCTCGCGCTTAATAAATTGGCGGCGCTGAAGGTCGGGAATTATGAATAGTAACTGATTGGACAAACGGGAAAATACTTCCTGGATCTTCTTCGCCGTGCTGTTTGGAAAGAATCGAATTGAGGGCGCTCGGGTCAAGTTGGGGGAGGGAACTGACATGCATAGGATTTCGACTGTCTGATATATAATTGTATGTTCATTACATGGCTTATTACAATATAGCTGTTATACGTTGACGTGGATGGCCTTTTTATTTTCGCTTTTCCTCCTCTAATTCGATGGATATATTTATGTAGGTTGTAAAACACAATGTAATTCCCCAGTAGCGCAGTCTGATAGCGCGTTGTACTTATAGACATTATTGGCCGTAATTTAGAAATGCGATGGGCCGTAGTTCGATCCTCCCCTTGTGGGGAATATATCTTTTAGTAAATCGATGATCTATCTCGCGCTTAATAAATTGGCGGCGCTGAAGGTCGGGAAAAAAATCAATCTTGAATCCGTCTCGAAATTTTAAATATGCATATTTTATAGTACATTGGAGAAAAAATGAGCTATAATATAAATACAATGATTTCGCCAACAAATTGAATAATATTCTCCGACGGGCCGGCTCTAGACCTCTCCGGCAGTGGAATTCCTTCCCCGACAGAGGGATACTTTCTCCGACGGGGTCTGAAATGGTGCTTATATTTATGATATTGACCTTCAATTAATGACGAAATTTTCGAACTGTGCATGCATATTGGATTGTTTTCATGTAATTTTAATATGCATGTACAGGCCATTTATAGGAACATTGGAAAGAGCCTCCTCCCATCGGTGAACGTCGACTCCACGTCGGGGAAATCCTGCGGGTCGCCGTTTGCTTTATGGACCAATATCGTATATTTAAGCAAGCAATGAGTAGTTCATCCCAGGTTATTCGCCAAATTTGTGGCGTGTGTATTTATATATATTGTTACTGGAATTGTGGTATTATAATAAGTGAATGAATAAATAGGTTTCCTGGCCCCCCTTCAATGAGTGGCCCATCATCCGAATCTTGCGTTTTTCCCATTTGTTTTTTAAACTGAGTTATAATTCAACAGGCTTTTGCCAATTAAAAACATTATCAAACAGATGGAAATGATGGAACCATTTTGCATCTATGCTTTGCGAGATCATAAAAAATATGTACGTTCCGCGTCAAGCGATTTGGCGCCCCGCTTAGATAGTCGATGTACGTAAATAAAAATATTTCAAAAAATGTAGACTTCGCATATCCTGAGGAATGATTGGCTACGCGATTTTCCAAAATTAATAATATAAATAAATTGGTCTGGTGATCATAAATGATCTCCGATACATTTCCGTTACATGTGTAGACCTCAGTATGCAAATATCAAGTAATTAGATTGATGCAATGCGTTGTAGTCAATTTAACAAAATCACATGAGTTGACTTTGGCAGATTTGAGCGTCCAACCTCGTTTATTATGAGAGCGAGCCACGTAGAAGTGGATTAAGCTTTAATTTCGCTCTGAGTCTGACCCGATGAGTAGCCTATATTTATGAATTTCATAAATCACATTCTGTATAATGTATGATAATTCCCCAGTGGTGCAGTCGGTTAACGCATATTGACAGTACTCTATATAACTTCCCTGACCGGGGCTAGATTCACCAACGAAATGTTACCTCCCCGACGATCGTCTTCAAAATATATCCAATGGGGGAATACACCTCCCATGCGGAAGGTTGCATCTCCCCAGTCGCCACCCATACTCCAGGGAAATTATCTCGAGTTATGGACCAATGTCACAGAACCTGGCTTTGGTGATATTCTTCTCAGCCATCCATTGGAGATAGTCTAACCTGCTGAGAACTGTAACTTCATGCACCACCACCACCATATCAGCTACATGTATCTTGATTGAATTTATTTGATGAAACGTAACTTCGAATTGGACAGACGGTCAAATACTTGTCGGATATTCTTTGGTGTGCTTTTTATAAAGAATCCGATTGGGTGCATTCTGGGAAAGTTGATGAACTGATATGTGGATTTTAACAGCTTTAGGAGTCCATTCCCTGTCTTATTACAAAACAGCTACGTTAACGTAGGTCGTCTTTTGATTATATATATATATATATATATATATATGAAGACTTATGAATGTAAAAAAATACACGTTATACATCATTCCCCAGTCAGCCAGTAGCGCAGTTGGTTAGCGCATCGTACTTATAAACAGTATTGATTGTACTTCAGAAATGCGAAGGTCGGGAGTTCGATCCTCCCCTGGGGAATATTTTTTTTGTAAATTGATGATCTATCGACATGTTTATATAGGAACCACGCCTTTGGGCTGGCTTTGGTGATATATACTTATCATTAATTTGAAGTAGTCTGTCTACATTGTTTAGAATAACTTCACCAAAATATAACATTCATTGATTGAATTTTAATTTATGAATAACAACTGATTGGACAAACTGTCAAATACTTCCCAGATTTTCTCTGCGTTTATTTACAAAGGACCCGATTTAGAGCACTTGAGTCAAATTTGAGGGATTCATATGCGTTACATATCATACATTTAAGTATGCAAGGACCAGTAAGGTATCCGATAATAAGATCCCGAACCTAAATCCGTCCACAGTCACAAAAATACCCATTTCAGGAACATTTTAAAAGGTATTGATATTATCCGTGAAAACCAATTCGACTCTAATAAGGGGATATTTTTCTTAGTAACTCGATGATCTATTTCGAATATGGACTGGTACCAAATAATCTGGCTTTATGGATGCGTTTCTTAAGCTTCCAACCATGCCTTAGAAGTAGTCTACGTGGTGAAAACTGTGACGTCATCAACACCACCATATCCGCTACATGAATCTTGATTACATATTAATTTATAAGTAACAACTGATTGGACAAACGGAAAATAATTCCTGGATGTTCTTCGCGGTGCTGCTTGGAAATAATCAAGTTAAGGGCGCCAAGGACAAGTTGAGGAGGGACTCAGGGAACTGACATGCATAGGATTTCGACAGTCTGATATATAATTATATGTCCATTACATCATGGATTATTACAATATAGCTGCTATACGCATTGGCGTGAATGGCCTTTTTATTTTCCCTTTTCCTCCTCTAATTCGATGGATATATTTATGTAGGTTGTATTTTTGTTAATGTTATTTCTTAAGCTTTCAACCATGCCTTGGAAGTAGTCTACATTGTTGAGAACTGTGACGTCACCATCACCACTACATGAGCTACATGCATCTTGATTACATTTTAAATTATGAATAGTAACTGATTGGACAAACGGGAAAATACTTCCTGAATCTTCTTCGCGGTGCTGTTTGTGAATACTCTCATTGAGGGCGCTCGGGTCAAGTTGAGGAGGGAACTGACATGCATAGGATTTTGACAGTCTGATATATAATTGTATGTCCATTACGCGGCTTATTACAACATAGCTGCTATACGTTGGCGTGAATGGCCTTTTTATTTTCCCTTTTCCTCCTCTAATTCCATGGATATATTTATGTAGGTTGTCAAACACAATTTTAATGTAATTCCCAAGTAGCGCAGTCTGATAGCGCGTTGTACTTATAGACAGTATTGACCGTAATTTAGAAATGTGATGGCGGTAGTTCGATCCTCCCCTAGCCTGTGGGGAATATATCTTTTAGTCCCCGACTAATTAATATATATATATCCAATGGGGGAATACACCTCCTATGCGGAAGGTTGCATCTCCTACGTCTAGGAAATTATCTCGAGTTATGGACCAACGTCAAAGAACCTGGCTTTGGTGATATTCTTCTCTCAGCCATCCATTGGAGGTAGTCTAACCTGCTGAGAACTGTGACTTCATGCACCACCACCACCATATCAGCTACATGTATCTTGATTGAATTTATTTGATGAAAAGTAACTTCGAATTGGACAGACAGTCAAATACTTGTCGGATATTCTTTGGTGTGCTTTTTATGAAGAATCCGATTGGGTGCATTCTGGGAAAGTTGATGAACTGATATGCGGATTTTGACAGCCTTGGGAGTCCTTTCCCAATCTTGTTACAACAGCTACGTTAACGTAGGTCGTCTTTTGATCTTAGATTTTTGCTCAGTTTGAAGCTGTGGGTATATATATATATATATATATGAAGACTTATGAAGGTAAAATCACTCATTGAAAATCATTCCCCAGTAGCGCAGTCGGTTAGCGCGTCGTACTTATAAACAGTATTGATTGTACTTCAGAAATGCGAAGGTCGGGAGTTCGATCCTCCCCTGGGGAATATTGTACATTGGTTATCTATCTCCAGGTTTATACACGAACCAATATCAAAGGTTGGCTTTGGTGATATATACTTCTCAATAATTTGGAGTAGTCTGTCTACCATGTTTAGAATAATTTCACCTATATATATTGATTGAATTTTAATTTATGAATAACAACTGATTGGACAAACTCTCAAATACTTCCCAGATCTTCCCTGCGTCTATTTATAAAGGACCCGATTGAGAGAATATCCTCCAGAATATCCTCCAGCCTTCTCTATCCACCCGCTGAAACCCCGTAATTTTTTCATCCAATTATAAACGAATAAAAGTACGGAAATTCTACTTTGCCGAATTGTTATCAAGTTCTGAAGATGACAAACCATTGTATCATTTTTGCTTAATTAAACCGTTATACCTGAATCATGTCAGCATGTATAGTAAGGCATACCTGGTACCCCCATCTACGCCATAATCCGGTACTGTTCGCTGCTCTCAGTATCACGTGTGCTAGCTCTGTCAGTGTCACTGTCAGTGTTAGTATCCGAGTCAGCATATACTTATACTGCCAATATGTATTTGAGTACTACCTCCGGGACCTGCTACCCCTAACCCCACTGACATTAGGCATGTCAACATTGGTACTGGTACTGGACCTATGACTTACTGTTACTGTGTTAGGCTACGCGACCTATCTTTAAGATTATGAACAATAGTCACAATTGCTACGCATGCGCGGGTCCAGGGGGCGCATGTGACGCGCGGCCCCCTATTTTTTCACTTTCTTGCATAGACGTTACACAATTCACCGATAATTCCATTACAAAAATATGTAGGGCGCCCCCCCCCCCCTTGCTGAAAATCAAAAATCCTGGATCCACCACTAGCGGCAAATCTTCCTCGGAATCATATTCAGTATTTTAGTAGTGCGTGGTAGGCCTACTATTTCACAATCAAGTTGTGCTGATGCAAATGCGATGTTACTATGCTGTTCTTGAGCATTCGTGTCAGTCGGTGCCTTTAGTTTAAATAATTCGAAGTTATCGTTTCTTACATATTGTCAAGTTGTATATACCAAACAATTTTTAAAACATTTTCAATTTGAAAAAAATAAAAAATCAGACTATCTTGGGAAAAACTACATGGAATACCCTTTCACCCTCCCAGGACCCCCGGTTCAAGGTTGGTCACAAAATCAATACATATACACTGCTGGGTCGTCATCTTACAATGTGAGTAGTGTTCCATGTTTAATTGGGAAGTGAATATTACAACAAATATCACACATCAGTGTTGATATGTAAAGTGTCCCAATTACAGTTTATCCACGATTGTCTGAGTTTTATGTAAGAAATATATGGTTAAAAATCATATATTTTGTTGACAAAATTACAGGAAAACAGATATACGATTTATAAATACAACATTGAATGGGAGAAGAGCGTGTGTTGTGACTACCAACTAATGGATCACCGATGTACAGCAAGTTTTTCGGTCGGTGGCGCTGCGCGCCCATTAATAAATATATGTTAACTCACACATACTAATTTTCCCAAGACTTCAACTCATCATTCATTCTTCCTGGTTGTTGTGGAGATTGATGTCTTGATATGTGAGCTAGCTCTGCGATAAAGTGCTCGACTTGCAACCCAGGAATCCTTGGTTCGAATTCCATCAGCTTTATCTCACATGTCATTCACAAAATGTGTGGTTTGTGTATTGTGATTGTTACTGGAATTGTGGTATTATAATCGGTGAATGAATAAATGGGTTTCCTGGGCCCTTCAATACAGATGTTATGAGCCAGCCAAAACCGTTGATACACTGAACCTTGCGTTTTGCCCATTTGTTTTTTAAACTGAGTTATAATTCAACAGGCTTTTGCCAATTAAAAACATTATCAAACAGATGGAAACGACCATTTTGCATCTATCCTTTGTGAGATCATAGAAATATGTACGTTCTGCGTCAAGCGATTTGGCGCTCCGCTTAGATAGTCGATGTACGTAAATCAAAATATTTAAAAAAATGTACACTTAGAATCTCCCGAGGAATTCTTGGCTACGCGCTTTTCCAAAATTAACAATATAAATAAATTGGTCCGGTGATCATAAATGATCTCCCATGCATTTCCGTTACATGTGTAGACCTAAGTATGTATATATCTAGTAATTAGATTGATGCAATGCGTTGTAGTCCATTTAACAAAATCACATAAGTTGACTTTGGCAGATTTGAGCGTCCAACCTCGTTTTATGAGAGCGAGCCATAGAAGTGGATTAAGCTTTAATTTCCAATTTCGCTCTGAGTAGCCTATATTTATGAATTTCATAAATTACATTCAGTATAATATATATAATTCCTATAGTACAGTCGGTTAACGCATATTTACAGTACTTAAAAAAGGCAAAGGAGTGATTTCGATCCTCCCCTGTCCCAGGTTTGGTGCCAGGATTCCCTCTATATAACTTCTCTGATCGGTGGCAGATTCCCCAACGAAATGCTACCTCCCCGACGATGGTTTTCAATCGTCAGATCATATCAGTAGTGCTAAAATGGTGTGATAGAAATTTATCGATGCAAAAAATAAAAACTGTGCATATATTTATGACATGTATTATAAAAAAAGTCCCCGACGAATTAAAAAATATATCCAATGGGGGAATACACCTCCCATGCGTAAGGTTGCTTCTCCCCTTGGGGAATTATCTCGAGTTATGGACCAATATCAAAGAATCTGGCTTTGGTGATATGCTTCTCAGCCATCCATGGGATACAGTCTAACTTAATGAGAACTGTGACTTCATGCCCCACCACCATCATATCAGCTACATGTATATTGATTGAATTTATTTGATGAAAAGTAACTTCGAATTGGACAGACGGTCAAATACTTGTCGGATATTCTTTGGTGTGCTTTTGATGAAGAATCCGATTGGGTGCATTCTGGGAAAGTTGATGAACTGATATGCGGATATTGACAGCTTTGGGAGTCCATTCCCTGTCTTATTACAAAACAGCTACGTTCACGTAGGTCGTCTTTTGATTATATATATATATATATATATTTATATATGAAGACTTATGGGTCAAAATTACACTTTGAACATCATTCCCCAGTAGCGCAGTCTGTTAGCGCGTCGTACTTATAAACAGTATTGATTGTACTTCAGAAATGCGAAGGTCGGGAGTTCGATCCTCCCCTGGAGAATATTTTTTGTAAATTGATGATGTATTTCCATGTTTATACACGAACCAATATCAAAGGCTGGCTTTGGTGATATATACTTCTCATAAATTTGAAGTAGTCTGTCTACCTTGTTTAGAATAACTTCACCAACATATCATATATATATATATATGTATATTGATTGCATTTTTTTAATTTATTAATAACAACTGATTGGACAAATTGGCAAATACTTATCAGATCTTCGTTGCGTTTTTTTCTAAAGGACTCGATTTAGAGCACTTGATCAAATCTGAGGGATTTATATGCATTATATATCGTACATTTAAGTATGCAAGGACCAGTAAGGTATCATAATAAGATCCCCAACCTAAATCCGTCCACAGTCACAAAAATACCCATTTCAGGAACATTTTAAAAGGCATTGATATTATCCGTGAAAACCAATTCGACTCTAATAAGGGGATAATTTTCTTAGTAACTCGATGATCTATTTCGAATATGGACTGGTACCAAATAATCTGGCTTTATGGATGTGTTTGTTAAGCTTCCAACCATGCCTTGCAAGTAGTCTACAATGTTGAAAACTGTGACGGTCATCATCACCACCATATCAGTTACATGAATCTTGATTACATTTTAATTTATGAATAAAAATTGATTGGACAAACGGGAAAATACTTCCTGGATCTTCTTCGCAGTGCTGTTTGTGAATAATCTTATTGAGAGCGCTCGGGACAAGTTGAGGAGGGAACTGACATGCCTAGGATTTCGACAGTCTGATATATAATTGTATGTCCATTACATGGCTTATTACAATATAGCTGCTATACGTTGGCGTGGATGGCCTTTTTATTTACCGTCCTTTTCCTCCTCTAATTCGATGGATATATTTATGTAGGTTGTATTTTTTTAATGTAATTCCTCAGTAGCGCAGTCTGATAGCGCGTTGTACTTATAGACAGTATTGACCGTAATTTAAGAATGCGATGGGCGGGAGTTCGATCCTCCCCTGGGAAACTGATATATCTTTTAGTAAATCAATGATCTATCTCGCGCTTAATAAATTGGCTGAAGGTCGGGAAAGAAATCTTGAATCCGTCTTGAAATTTTAATTATGCATTTTTTATAGTACATTGGAGAAAAAATGAGCTATAATATAAATACAATGATTTCGCCGACAAATTGAATAATATTCTCGGACGGGCTCTAGACCTCTCCGGTAGTGGAATTCCTTCCCCGACAGAGGGATACTTTCTCCGACGGGTCTGAAATGGTGCTTATATTTATGATATTAGCCTTCAATTAATGTCGAAAATTTTCGAACTGTGCATGCATGTTGGATTGTTTTCGTGTACTTTTAATATGCAGGTACAGGCCATTTATGGGAACATTGGAAAGAGCCTCCTCCCATTGGTGAACGTCGACCCCACGTCGGGGAAATCCTGCGGGTCGCCGTTTTCTTTATGGACCAATATCGTATATTTAAGCACGCAATGAGTAGTTCATCCCAGGTTATTCGCCAAATTTATAGCGTGTGTATTTATATTGTTACTGGAATTGTGGTATTCTAATAAGTGAATGAATAAATAGGTTTCCTGGCCCCCTTCAATGAGTGGCCCATCATCCGAACCTTGCGTTTTGCACATTTGTTTTTTTAAACTGAGTTATAATTCAACAGGCTTTTGCCAATTAAAAACATTATCAAACAGATGGAAATGATAGAACCATTTTGCATCTATCATTTGCGAGATCATAAAAAATATGTACGTTCCGCGTCAAGCGATTTTGGCGCTCTGCTTAGATAGTCGATGTACGTAAATCAAAATATTTCAAAAAATGTAGACTTCGCATCTCCTGAGGAATTATTGGCTACGCGCTTTTCCAAAATTAATAACATAAATAAATTGGTCTGGTGATCATAAATGATATCCGATACATTTCCGTTACATGTGTAGACCTAAGTATGCAAATATCAAGTAATTAGATTGATGCAATGCGTTGTAGTCAATTTAACAAAATCACATAAGTTGACTTTGGCAGATTGAGCGTCCAACCTCGTTTATTATGAGAGCGAGCCACGTAGAAGTGGATTAAGCTTTAATTTCCAATTTCGCTCTGAGTCTAACCCAATGAGTAGCCTATATTTATGAATTTCATAAATCACAATCTGTATAATATATATAATTCCTATAGTACAGTCGGTTATTAAACGCATATTGACAGTACTTAAAAAAGGCAAAGGAGTGATTTCGATCCTCCCCTGTCCCAGTTTTGGTGCCAGGATTCCCTCTATATAATTTCTCTGATCGGTGGCAGATTCCCCAACGAAATGCCTCCCCGACGATGGTTTTCAATCGTCAGATCGAGTCAGTGGTGCTAAAATGGTGTGATAGGCATTTATTGATGCAAAAAATAAAAATTGTGCATATATTTATGACATGTATTATAAAAAAATCCCCGATGAATTATATAAATATATCCAATGGGGGAATACACCTCCCATGCGAAAGGTCGCAAATCCCCTGTCGCCACTTGGGAAATTATCTCGAGTTATGGACCAATATCAAAGGACCTGGCTTTGGTGATATGCTTCTCAGCCATCCATTGGTGGTAGTCTAACCTGATGAGAACTGTGACTTCATGCACCACCACCACCATATCAGCTACATGTATTTTGATTGAATTTATTTGATGAAAAGTAACTTCAGATTGGACAAACGGTCAAATACTTCTCGGATATTATTTGGTGTGCTTTTTATGAAGAATCCGATTGGGTTCATTCTGGGAAAGTTGATGAACTGATATGTGGATTTTAACAGTTTAGGAGTCCATTCCCTGTCTTATTACATAACAGCTACGTTAACGTATGTCGTCTTTTGATTATAT
>JAODAI010225511.1:0-16144 GCA_027575025.1 Scotoplanes globosa | reverse complement strand
TTTATAAATTGGATGACCACCCGACGTGAAGTTGTAATTTAAAAGCCTTTGCTTCTCCCACTTCGGTGGTCGCTTAAGCGTCGTAAAATTAAATAAGCCTTCAAGACCGATTATTATTATAAATATATATTTTGTAAAAATGTTAAGAAAGTATGATTTTGGGAGAAAAAAATATGTATTTTTTGTGTTAGGTAACACCATTGGTCTTGAGCTTAAAGCAAATAATTTAGTTAAATTTACCCTTTGATTCCTCCATAGACTTAGAAAAACTAGATCAAAATATGAATCCGCAATTATAAAAAATAAAATAAAAATGTGACCAAGATATGAATTTTGACAATAAAAAGAACGTTGTGGCTATTCAAACGGCTCAAGTTTCCACTTACCCTATACTAATTTCTGAAGGTGTGCAAATCACCAACAAAGTTTAGTGTCCGGGTTTCTTACCCCACTGTGCAATACATATGGGCTTAGGCCGTTTGAATAAAATTCACTCCTAATACAAACGGCCCGGGTCGTTTGCATAGCCTCCACCTACAAATAATTCTGTAAAAAAAATATAAAAAATATGATTTTTTATGAAAAAAAAATCTACAGTTTATCATCTCATTTTTTCGAAAACCGGGCAGACAGCGAGTCTCATCATAGTGCATCTGCATACACAGTTTAAAAAAATGTCAAGCGGTTTAGGAGAAATATGCTACGGATATGTTGTTTGTACATACACACCCGCATCATCACACACGGATGCAAACGTTTTGACAAAAAAGTGAAATTGCCAAAAACCTTCCGTTACCCTATGATATGTTACATCCGAAGTATCTTAAATTAATTACGTTAACAGTTACCATGGCAACCGTTGCCGTGACAACCAAGAGGGCCACGATGTGATCTAACATCCAATTAACTATACTATCTCGTCAGACCGTTCAGACAATGAGATAATAAAGTGTTTATTTTAGTTATGTGGATCCGAGTAGGTTATCATTCATGGCTGAAATCATTTGGATTTACACACTAACCGTGAAAAAATCATAAAGTCGAATACAGCAGGAAATTTACAATACACACTGAATAATGTATATGGCAACTAACATTCCTAGTATTGGTTGTGATAGAGGAAGTCGAGTAATCTGGACTGTCGTGTCATCCAGTATGTACACGACTGCCAGGAAACTAACTGTCCGTAGAAAACGTGTGAAACGGAAATGTGGCTGCTTTGTATATCTTAGCTGATCTACACAACCGTGTATACATGGCCGAATCTCTGACATGAAGTGGACGAGTATAGGATCCAGGACATAACATTATGTGTGTACACTCCAGAGACGTATGCATTGCGAAAATCGGGTTTGGTTGATCGTGTTTATATAGATTTTATTTGACCAATCAGAAAATGTAACTATATATGGAATCAACCAATTAAAATAGTCATTACAAACTCTGTTCGCTGCGACTTTAACTTTCACTAATATGTTTATTCGTCTCGAGCAAGCTGAACCTCGAAAACAAATACAATGGTTTCTCAAATTCACTGCAATGTATAATACTACTACTACTAATAAATATTTATATAACGCTTTTCCTGCTTAAGACCAGAAGATCACAGCTCAAAACGCTTTTCAAAAGTGAATATTACATAAATTTAACACTGGTTCATGGTAATATGCGTTAATTGTAACGAAGTGAGAATATATAAGTTTTAGGCGACCTCTTAAAATGTGTCATAAGTATCACATAATTTGATAATCTCCGGAAACTATTTCCAATGTGTTGCAGCTGCAAATGCAAAACATTTACTTCCATAACACGTAATATTATAACGCGGTTGTACTCATTTATCATTACTGGATGAGCTCAGGCTGTGTTGTGGACATAATAATATGCGTATAGCTGTGGACACAGTGACTGCACCACAATATGTCCTGTACATATATTTCAAATATAATGGGTCCATGTGTTATGTATATATATATATATATCGAATATTTTCTGAGATACTATGCCTGATAAATACTAATATACACAAACATCAACGCCAGATGTATACCTATAACTATAAATACAACATGGATTGCCATTACCACATCGTATCAACTATTACCATTATTTGTGTTCATTTGTGGAATTCTTTACTAATGGTATACTAAACCATGACAATAGTGTTATCTGTTAGTATAAAGCAGATAATAATCTTCAATATATCTCATACCGATATAGAAAAAGCTATTGCATTGTCAAGATAGAAACGTTTGAAGTTGATAATTGCAAAAATATGAGAGCTGCCATTTTGTTTGTTTTACAAGTCTAACTTGACGTCATACGTACACAATCAGAAGGTCTAGTGTAGCCTGGTATATAAACATGTTATCTCACAAAGTCGAACAACGTTCAAACCTTATATGAAGTTTGACCCCAATGCATACAAGACATGTGTTGTTTATGGTTAAACGCTAAAATATTGACGTCTGCCTTGTAAATACGGCAGCCTATATCAAAACGTATTTTTGGTAAAGTTCATACTCGGTATGGTGATTCACCATGCCGAGTATTAACGTTATCAAAATATTCCTTTTTGTTATTTAAAAAAAAAATTAGATACCTTATTCAGATTATTTGAGCTATATTTATCTCGAATGTACTTAGATATTCCCCATAGTAACATAGCAATATCATAACAACAATGAATATTCATAGGGTGTCAGATGAGCCAAATGGAGGAATACAATCCCGCAGCTATGTGTTTTTGAAAATGGTCCTGAACTGATGTGCTAATTAATCATTATTGATTGTATATAAACACTGATTTTACTTTGTTTGTTTTTACAGATTTGATTGGACATGAGTACACAGCTACTTGCGGAGTCAAATGGCGTTGAAACAATTTACATCGTGACCTGAATTTCTAAACTAATTATCATGAAGTTATGATAATATATGTTACATGTATGATATTAACTATATATGACCACCCTATTATTACATATTTGTATGTTTATTATAATGAATTAGGGTAGAATATGGCGACACGCCTAATTACTAAGGACATTGGTGATATGTCACTAAGCGACACAATGGCTACATCAACAAACGACAACCCTGCAATTAGTTCATTTACAATTCCAGGGTTTCTATACAAACCTGGAAAAACAAGTACACACCAGCCACACTGTAGAGTGGCACATGTTAGTGTTCAAGAGCAAAACCTCAACTTAGAGAATGAGTCCATTACTCAAGATTTTTTCGATAAGGAAGATGAAGATTGTTTCTTGTCAGTGTGTGAACTTGGAGGTAGTTTACCATTGGTGTATGATAGATCACGAGTTAATAACAGTATCAAAAATAACGCGCGGTATATGTCTAGATTAAGACATACTTGGTTCCAAGTACAGTCATTTAAAAATGTTAATGTATTGCAAATCCGATTCACTGACGAGGCGCTTACAGCTCTGTCAAAAATTGCAACTAAAGTTAAAAACGATGAGTCCAATTCAGTCGATACTAGAGTTAATATTCAATCTGATGTTCAACTATTTTTCCATGAATTTGGTTCTCATGTATCTCTTGGCCCTTTTGTGGTAGGTGGACGCTCTGTTGAGAAGATTAGCTGCACGCAGTTTGAACAGACATATAGTACTAAGATTTGGGATTTGTTGCAGTCAGAATTCGAAATGATGGATGCCGATGATATAGACCTGTATTCTGTTGGCGGAGAAAGTGTTATATGCCCAATTGATGGAACAAATGAAATGGTTGAATTAAGCAAACATGTCACATTGTTTAAAAGTCTGAAAAAGCCAACCGATTTCAAAAGTTGGCGGGACAATTTACCAACAAATGTTGCTTTAATCTCCGGTATATCATCATTTGAACATGTTATTGCTATTTGGGATGTAATACGAGTACAAACTATGAAGATCAGGGGATCATTGGAAGACTTGTGTAGTTTATTTGATGGATATTACACAGCACCAAAGGGTCACCCTTGAACACCACAGCTCATCTTTGACAACAACTCCATCGGCAAGTGGGTATAACTTAGATGCAGAAAGTGACCAGTATGAAACAGCAAGTGATGAACATGGAGATACAGATGAGAACGATCAACAATACAGCTCCAAAGATACATTTATTAGTAAAGATAATCGGCCGACAAGTGACATACATAAACACGAAACGTTAGGAATTTCCCCACACGCCCATCTAAGAGGTAAAACCAAGAATATTTTAGATTTAATTGGACAAAATGGAGAGAAACATTTTCTAACGGAAACATTTGTTCTTCGGAAAGATGTGATTGAAGAAAGAAATGGTCCAGTCAAAGACCTAATGTGGCAGTTTTTAGGTGATATCAACTCTTTAGATTATAGGGGACGTCGTTGCGTAAAATTAGACCAATCACCAGATGATAATGCAATATTGACAGATAGGATGCATCATGCCGCCAGCAGCGACTCTGATACAAGTGACGAAGAATGTGACGATGATACACAGACAATAAGCTCCATGGACATTATATTCGGCATACTGCACTGTTGTGATCCTTTCCTCAAACAGGAAGTTCTATGGAAAATGGCGGAGTGTAGATTAGCCGTTCCTTTATTGCTTCCAAGTATGAGCGATGTACACCAAGTTGAATTCCAACTGTGGGGATTGAGGAAGATTTATAAGACGTGGACCTCACTTAATACGGATAATGTCACCCTTGATAGATCCGTAGTAACACACCCGTTCCCGATCGTATCATTTGTTCGGTATGGGCATGTCAGTATATCTAAATCTAGACTACTCAATACGATTATGGGTAAACTCCAAGGAAATAATGATCATACATTTTTCGTCGACGAAGAAGATGAACCTCCATGTGCTACATACTCAAAGGGGACCATAGAAGCGGCATGGTTTTTGCCAGAAGGATCTATTGATCCAAATAATCCATGTGCATTATTAGATGCCGTGACTTTTCTTAATCTACGAGGTGATGCACTTCTGTTTTCGGTACAAATGTTGTTTGCATGTCAAACATCGACCGTGGTGGTTTTGCTTGTAGACAACAAGACATATAAAGACCATGAAGTCGATATTATAAATATCTGTCACGAATGCAAGCATCTTATCTGTATTATCGGATCAGATCGTCACAGGAAAGGTAGTAGGAAGGCAATGCGGCGGGTAGAAAATCTGACAATTATCACAAGAAAGCGATTTCTTAAAGATATTGGGGAAGACATCTGCAAGGAGCTTAATCGCCTCATTTGGCCAAAAGAATTGGATGCATTGCCCAATTATAAGTCAATGGAATCCTTTCTACCTATATGTGATAAGCTTAATATTACTGTAGATGAAAGACTCGATGCCTGCTTCAGAGGGAAGAAAATGGCAAAAACTTTAGCCGCTAACTTTGGTAACTCACCGACAAAATACAAAGCAACTAATTTAGCATTACAAACGAAGTTTTGGAAGGAATGGGCTTTTCATGACAAAAAGAGAAATAAAGGATTCCATCCGGGATTTCCATCCATCGAACATTACTATGAAGACTTAAAAAAGAAAATGATGAATATACGAATCCGGCAGTTCCGCACAAAGCCAACTAAAGATATCGTGCAATTTGTCAATTATCTTAAAAATGACAATTTAACATCTAAATATTTCATTGCCTGGCTGAATTTTTATCTCAACGACTATTCACAAGAGAAGCTAAATCCCCTACGAAAGGAACTACGGAGTATACAAGACGACTTGAGAATAATTGATGGTATAAAGAGTAAAGCTGATACATCAGAGGAAGATAAAGTGATATTACAGGGAAGAGAAACTATCTTACTAAAACGTATAAAAAGTGTAACCAAGACCATCGATAGTGGGTCTTTGGGAATCGAACATTACATGCGCGAGCTTGGCCAAATGTACGAAGCATACATCGCAGTAAAAGGAAAAGAGGCAACTGATGTAGATGACAAAATAAATTTCGAAACTCTTCCAGATATCGCAGCCAATATGCTCATTGGTGGTTTTCCATTGGAAATACTTGATGGGGATGTAGGCAGGGTTCCAATTTCATGGATCCAAGCCGTGCTTCGATCAATTCAAGTCAAGCTTGATAATGCATTGGTGTGTACAATATCAGTATTGGGAATTCAAAGTAGCGGTAAGTCAACTCTTCTCAATAGTATGTTTGGAGTGCGTTTTGCCGTTAGTGCTGGTCGCTGTACACGAGGTATATTCATTCAACTGCTACCAGTTCACGATGATTTCAAGAAACAAGTTGGGTGTGATTATGTTATTGTTATCGACACCGAGGGTTTGAAGGCTCCGGAAAGGTCACTACGGGATGATTACAGACATGATAATGAATTAGCTACGTTCGCATTATGTCTTGCAGATTTAACAATTATCAATATCGCTGGCCAAACGGTAGGTAAAGACATGACAGATGTACTACAAATTGCAGGACACGCATTCATTCGAATGAAAGAAGTGCATCTTAAGTCATCATGTCGAATTATACAACAATTTGTTGCGGACCTCGGGGCAGTTGACAAAAATGAAGCATCCACACAATCTATTCTTATGAATTTGGATGAAGCTATTGCTGCGGCTGCGGCTACAGAAGGACTCGCTTCCCGATACAAACGATTCTCTGATGTGTTCAACCTAAAGAGAGATGCCAATATTCAGTATATTCCTAGCTTATGGCAAGGGGCTATGGCACCTCCCAATCACAGATATAGTGAGAAGGTAAAAAAACTTCGGAGAATACTTTTATCAGATTTACAAGAATCTGGTAAAACATTTGAAGAATTCAGCACCAGAGTTATGAATGTTTGGAATGCTGTGAAAGAGGAAAACTTTATATTTAGTTTTCAAAATTGTATAATAGCTTTACGATACAAACAATTTCAGCATGCTTACGGAAAATGGGTCGGTGAGATGAGACAGGCAATCATGGAATGGGAATCAAATGCAAAGCAGATACTGAAAAATGTTCCAGCAAATCAAGTAGAGATAACGAAGATCAAGCTAAAGGGTAAGTCTGCCGGAGTTGTTAAAAAGGAAACGACACATGTCGAAGAGCAAATACTTTCATATCTTAAAGATAATATCAGCAACGACGATGACCAACTACAAAAATTCGAAAATGAATTTTTGAAAGATTTGGAACTAACAGAAAGAAATTTTATTCAAAGTGCATGGGAAAAACTTGACAGAATTGCAAGCAGTTTATTGGAAATGAACCAAAAGGATGATCTCCTTACTAGATGCAGAAACGAACTGCGTGATAAGGCTCGAAGAAAAGCAGTTGCAGTAAGGGCAGAAATGGCTGACGACGATGCACACGTTGATACCGTCTTCGAATCAAAAGAACTAGATGATATGTTTGAAGAATTGTGGGTTGGCTGGATAAGGGATATTTGTCAAAAATATCCAACTAGTGATGTGACTGAAATCGAAATTAAGCAAGAATTTGATTCATATTTGGTAGAGCAAGGTGAAAAGAAAGACATTTACCATGGCCTCAAGAAACGGTTAAGAGCTAAGCGAGGCTATTTATACAGAGCTGTTAATGTGGTAAATAATTTTTTTGGGAGTAATCAGGAATGTTATGAACTCTTAAAAGCCATTTCTGAAAGTTCTCTAGATACTTTCCGGAAACATCTGAATGATGATATGGCTTACGACCCAGCAGTGGTTCAAGAATTAATTGATTCAACAATCGGTTCGTTAAATACAAAAATTGACGGTACAAGCTTTACCCAGGAGATGAAAATTATTACCATTGTAGATATGTGTGAAAAGGCAAAGGCAATTCTTTTCAAGGCACGTTGTGACTATAACAAAAAGTTTTCACTTAAAGAACTTCTCGCTGTCGAGAAAGATAACATGAAGAAAGATTTCAAAGCATTGTGTTCCAGCTCCTTCCAAGATCAAAGAGCTGCAGAATGTCTCTGCTCTTTACTGAAGGAAAAAATATGTGAAATCTTAATTGACTTTCTTGGACCGGCAATTTATAAAGCCGTTAGAACAAAAGGTGCAATTTTCCAGAGTAAGTTTGCTCTTCTTGGTCACATCCTAGAAGATATTGCAGAGAGAGAAAGTTTTGATTGTTTCTACTCTTATATATTTGAATTAAAGACATTTGTCGTGGACTGGTCTTTAAAAAAAATAGCACATATGTGTGTTGCTAAGGTTAATGGTATAACGTTGGTCTCGTCTATGGTTGAAGACAAAGTATCAGAATTAACCAAGGAGTTAATTCGATTTATCAACACATTTGCAAAGAATTCTGAGCAAGTATCAGATGGAGAACCCGACAGAGATGTTCTTGGTACATGGATGGACACTTTTAGATGTACCAAAGGAAACCTAGCGTTCCCTCTATTTCTCTCAGATGACGATGTTGAAAATTTACTTTTATTTAAAGTGAATGATATATATTACTTTCAGGAACAAATTTATGACTACATTGAAAACAATATGATGTTAGATGTAGTCAATGATCTAAACTTACCCGAAGACAACGATGGTGCATCGAAGATGTTACGCAATTTGCCATTGAAACCACATGAGGAAATTCAGAAACATGTTAGTGGTTGTACTGAACAATGTCCCATTTGTCATGCTCCATGTGATAATATGACAAAACAACACGAGAAACATCGGGTAGAGTTACATTACCCAGAGGGCCTGGTAGGGTGTGCAAAGAGTTCTGACCACACACTTGTTTGTAATATATGTACCTCATCAGTAACAACTCTCGAAGAATACTGGGATGGTAAGGTTTCTCGAAGGTATTCGAACTACCACAATGATTTCCCTAATTGGGTAATTCAACCAATTCAGGACGATACTCCACTGAAGTACTGGAAATGGGTTCTAAACAGGTTTAATACAGACTTCTCACAGCTATATGATCGAAGAGAGGCACTACTGCCAGATAGTTGGATTAAAATCACAAAGATAGAAGCAATAGCGGATTTGAAAGATGCCTATGTCACAAAACAAGCAGAAATCTAAGAATTAAATACTGTTGGTGGTTGATGTAGTATGTACTATGATTAATTTTAATTATTAAGGCAATTACCGATAGATACTTTAGTAATTGGACTGTGATAAAAAAATGTTTAAGAAAGGATAACACAGTGTGGTCATACCTATTTTTTGGCGATACTAATATAGGACGAATCGGTTCTGCAATGAGAGTTGTTTATTTGGAAATATTGGAATAATATATACACGAAAAAATGTAGAGGGGGTTATGACAGATAGGCACATTTCAAAGAAATTAGAAGGGAAGTCTTTGGGTACATGTGTTATTCCAGGCTTTCCATCATGTATTTACGGGCTTGAAACTGTGGCTCGGTGTATTGTTCAGCAACAGCGTCTTCAAGTTGTGTGAAAATAACTGGATGAGAACGATGACCCCAATGCATATAATGCATATAATATTTGTGTAAATTTTGAACAATATCGTACGTAGACTTTTGGAGAAAACGTATTTACAAGTCATCATTAACAGGCATTTTATGTACTTTAGTTGTAAGGACCATACGTCACAATAGTCTTGATAAAGACGTTATTAAAAATGGCGCCCTAAATTTGAAAAATTCAAACATCAATATATTAAGAACGGAATGTCCGCTTTGACTCTAGTTTGAAGCATTTGGTAGATAAATTTCTGCTCTATAATATCAATTAACATTGAAACAAACTTTATGAACCGTTTAATAGCAAGCCAGTGTAGATCATAAAGTACTGGCAGGTGTAATATGATTACGTCTAGCAGACTTTTTAATAATACGTGCAGCTGTATTTTGATTTTGTTAAGCCTAAAAATATGTTGATTTAATAATACAAACAACAGAGTGTTACAAAAATAATATTTGAAGAAAAAAATGCATCAATAAAAGTCGGAACTCTTTTGACTAAGAAATTTCCTGATAATATATAAAATATTTTTAAGCTGCACATTAGCAGCGGCTCAAGAATTATGAAATATGATAATTTAACTCGTGAACCGCAACCTATTGGGGTTTGGAAATATATTTCCTGTTTTGTACACATTTGAACACCATAGCCGTGCAAATCGGGTGTTCATTACACAGCACACCTACTACATGTATTTTAAGATGGTATATTTAAACAAATGCTCAAATGTTGCATAATTATGTACACATTAAGTATATAAACATAATTATATGTGTTCTGACACTGTTATTTGTAAATATATTGAGATCAAGTTTATTGTATAACTATCTACTTGTGATAGACACAAACCGTTTCATCTTAAACAATAACATACAAAACCAAATAAAACATAAAAAAACATAAATATATAGTAAAACAATAGAATACATAAAATAAAGGTTTCACATTAAAACCACTTTCTTTTACATATCAATCCAGAAATATATTCCTAGTATCATATTTTTCTTCCATGTATCTCTATCGTAGACTATGATGAATTTTGATTATTTTAACACAAGATTTAAGGTCACCGTAATTTCTAGCTTTTTGTGGAAATAATGTGAAATTTGCGTACTATCTTTCAAATACAGCATACATACTACCTGTATTTTAAGATGGTATATTTAAACAAATGTTCAAATGTTGTATAATTATGTACACATTAAGTATATAAACAGAGATTACATATGTTGTGACACTGTTATTTGTAAATATATTGACATCAAGTCTATTGTATAAGTATCTACTTGTGATACACAAACCGTTTCATCTTAAACAATAAAGTACAAAACAAAATAAAACAACAAAAAACATAAATATAGTAAAACAATAGAATATATAGAAAGATTAACAAAAAATGAAGGTTTCACATTAAAACCATTTTCTTTTACATATCAATGGAAAAATATATTCCTAGTATCATGTTTTTCTTCCATGTATCTCTATCATAGACTATAATGGATTTTGATTATTTTAACAGATTTAAGGTCACCGTAATTTCTGGCTTTTTATGGAAATAATGTGAAATTTGCGTACTATCATTCCAAAATAAAGTACCTAGAATTTTTTTTTCGCTCCACGCGTTTCAAGCACATTTTTCGATTAGCATACACATTTTCAATACACTTGAGCAATCCATGGACATGTGAACAACACAATGACCCTTACGGTTGATATAATTTTTAGAACAGGTCATAAATCCCCAAAACATTTTTCGACTGCCTGCTATCTTCCTGTTTTGTGTCTTCGCTTATTGACAGTCATTATATGTCATAAATTCTTATATTTCCAGTAACATTCTTAGGTTTCTTTTTTCAGCTTCCACTATAGAGTCCTAGTATAAAATGTGTTCACATGACAAATAATTGTGTGTGTAATCAAATTGAAGGTCCGGCTATAATAACATGTATATTATAATAAAGACAGAGCAGCTCATAGATTTGATCCATATATGGTAGGTCACCAATATCAACAACAATAATTCATTGATATTGACAATATTCATGACAATAGTGCCGACTGCCTGGCATACAGTGAATGTATAACGCTATCTTTTACCGGCCTCCATTCGTGTAGCTATACATATCGAAACTCATGCATGCATGCATGCACACTTTGCTAATATCGACACGGCAACCGGGTGTATTAAACTGTCCCGCATTGAGCGTGCTAACAAAGTAACAGTGATACAATCATAATTATACTCATACTATAGGAATAAATACTATTCTCCTAGTTTACTAGGTCGCAATAAACCTAAAAAATGCTAGATTTTATAGAGCGACCTCTTTTTCTCTACGAGCGTCCCCACCTTTAAGTAATACATGTTGACGGTCAAAAAGAGTGATGACTGTAACACATTGTCGTATATTCATTTGATATTCAGCATATTTTACAATTTGAATGGGGGTAGAGTTTATATCCACGAAACTGCATTCCGAAATTTTTAATTTCCCATCCATATCTCGAGCGAGGGGAATTCTGACACATTACCCTGTACGTCTTAACAGGCAGTAAATATCAACACTCATAAGCCAACTATTAGTATTTTTCAAAACGTGAGGATCATAACTCTGAAGAAATACCCGATATAAGGATGATGTTTTAATATCACAAATAATTGTTGATTGCTTTGTGTCATATCACCAGTATATTAATTTACATATATTCAATATATTTACTTAATTATTCAAATAGTTATACTATTGTATGCATTATTAATACATACTATTTAAAAAAACTATATTTCATTGTTAATATAAGTATTTTGGGAAGCATGTCCATATTATATTTTACTATGTATGTTATCAGACTCTTATTATATGGTAATAGTTATATTTTACGACTTGATGTTCAAGTTGCTTCAACTAACAGTGAATGATATTCGAGTCATCAAATATGACCATAGACATGATAGTTTTACTTAAAGGTGCGTAATCACGGTGTCACGTGCCACACTTCATTATTATATTATCTGGGATGTGATTGGTCGAATCTCAATCGAAACACAGAGCTATAAACTGCTAAATAACATGCATACAGTAAGTATTGGAGTTATACATATCACAGTAACGTGCCTGGTACACAACATTTGTTCTCTCCCACCGATCAAAAAAAAATTCACGTATATGTCGCATAAATACTTTTTTGGGTCAATCTCAAAAAACACTGATAATTATTGCATATCTATCCAGCCTGCATGAGCTTTGGGTGCCGTCCATATACTGCGCACTACTTATCAACTTGTATCTGATAATTTGTTGATCAATAAACAGGTCACGTGGTACCGATTTTAGGCTCCTTTAACAAAATATTATGTATACTGTCCATCAGTTAATTAAAGCAGTAATAGTAGGCAATGTAATTCCCCCAAGTTACCGCGGTAGCGAACGATATCATCCACTGGACCATCGTATACATTAATAATGCATGTAGTCACATAATGGAACAGTACATTCCAAACATTTTTTGTTCAACTTGAAATGCCATAATTTAATTTTTAATGAAATTGGCTGGACGTGTTTATGTCAAGTATAATTACGACATAATTTTTCCTAACACACTGAAGTGTCTATGAATTACCTTAGAAAGTAGAATATATTTCAGTATATTTATCTCTTTGGGAAAATAATGTATTTTATGCTCTGCAAACTATTGCCCTATACTTAATATGTGTATCATTAGTACGAATCAATACTATACACATCATGTTTTGTAGATTTAATTAAACATAACAATACAAATAAAATACATAAACTCATGTACCTGTATATGTACGTATATGTAGGGAGATATATTGTCTTCAATGGACTTACTTAAATGGCAACTTCCATATAACGCCATCATTTTTGGTTGAACCATATTGTATTATTATATGAAAATTATTCGTTTTTGGTGTTCAGCCTAATTAAGGCCCATTTACCAAAACCGGAATCAGTTGTGGTTTGCGGGATGACAAAAAACGTCCGCAAAGCAATTGATTATAAGGAATAACATAGAATGGTTCACGCCCAACCAGTTCAGTCAGTTGTTGAAAACCGTTGTTGTAGCGGGCGTCTGAGTAAAATTGCATCAAATGAACTGTTCTGATGCTTCCGGCTTGGTACACAACGACCATTGATATATATACTGATATTTCCAATTGCTCATTGCTATTTATAACTGATTATTTTGAGTGCAGTAAATGTAGTTAACACATTCCGTAGTATGCTAGATGGTTATGGAATACAATGACTATAACCATTACTAATATTGAAGTAGATAAGTGCCCGATTCATATCGGCCATGATAGGTAATAATATATATTACTATTGTCTCATTGGAGACATGAATGTTCACTGATCGCTGCAGCAGGAATCCCTAGACATCGGATCAGGGTCATTAATATATTTACCACTGAGAGGAAAAATTCGAGTATATCCTTATTTGTGTTATACAATGAGTCATTACTGGCTAAACATATTACCTAAACACAATCAATCAATTTGTTATTCAGTGAGTAATACAAAATAAATTTCAATTGGTCAATGCAGCTAATAATATATAAAACACTTTTATGAAGCAAATTCTATTATTTTCGTTCATTTTACACTTTACATATGTGATTTCTTTAGTAATACTGATAATTACATACACTTCCATATTTCATCGATTAAACACATCAGGGTTAACATGATGAATTTGCTGACATCCACTTCGATGGTCACTTCATATATATATATATATATATGTATATATATATGTAAAGGGACACTAATATCTTATGTTAATACCAAGCATTTTCAGTGCGCAGGACTTTTAGATCATCAACGTCTGGAAGTTTATGGAACGCCGTTTTAGAATGGACATCGATATAACTAAACTCTTTAAATTTGTCAGCGTTAACATGCTTCTTAAATCTATCACTAAGTCGAAACTTCGATTCTCCGATATAAGAATCATCGCAATCAATGTTACCACAAGCTATGTGGTATATGGAGCCACTATTCATGAGCATGGGAATTATATCTTTAATCTGAAAGAAGGAACCAATTTTACAACATTTAAAAGAAATGCGTAATTTATAATTGGGTCAAAAATTATAAAAAATATTAGTGAGGGATTGCGCAATTGAGGTAGACAGATTACCACAATATGGGATTTTAATATAAAACTGACTGTCAGATTCAGCTTCATCAGCCCGGTAAAGGAGATAGCCCATGTGTAGACTGGAATGTATGCTACAAGTATGACGTTCAAAACTCTTTATTAGTTTTAAAAGGTAAGCATTACGCAATAGGCATCCACGAATATGTTTAGGTTCTTTGAAAAATAAACCATCGGTGGAACAAATACGTCTAGCTTTGCAATGCAATGCTCTAATAATACTAGTCTTGTATTTGGTAGGGAATATATTAATCTTGATTTTACAATCATCAGGAGAAATATTACTAAAAATATTATCAATTAATGTTGCACTATTACGCGTAACACGTGTTGCACGATGAATGTGATGATAACATTCGCACGTAGCCATATTATCAGTAAAATAGGACGCTTTTTGATTTAACAAATCAACATTAAAATCTCCCATTATAGTAAAGTAACTATATACGTTCATTGGATATTTTACATAAAATATCATTATGTAATATATCATTAAATATAGTGATATCCCCACTAGGAGGACGATAACTTTACACACTATGCTGGGTAATGTTAACTCAATGAAAATACTTTCAATGTCATGGTTAAAATAGATAAATCGCTACGAATAACAAAATGGAAAATCATTCTTTATATATATACACACACCTCCTCCTTTCTTATTTTCACGATATCTTTCAACCAATGAATAGCCATTTATATTGTTCAACTGTGAGCAATTAATAGCATTAACCCATGTTTACGTAAAACCAATTACTAGAAAATTATGCTGAAGAATGTGTAAGTAATCCGAAATATCTTCAAAGTTTTTATTGAGACTCCTAATGTTGTTGTGAAAAAAAGTTAATTCACATTTTGGTAGTTGTATATAATCATCAATAGAGTAATAACAATTGTTATCATTACTTTGGAGGTGTGTTTTTGTATCGACATTATGTATATTTGTTTCCAAATTAAACATATCGTTGTCTACACTAGATAATGGTAACTGACGATGAAGACATGCATTGGAAATAAAAGGAACATTATATGATGTAGCATTAATACCAATAGGTTCATCAATACTTGTGCTGCTATGTGATTCATACAATTCCCCTTCCTTCCCCAAATCCCAATAAATTACACTTAGAACAAAGTATATTGTTGTAGGCCTATAGCTAAAAACGCCTACAACAAACTTAACACAAATGCGGAAAGCAATATAAAATAACCTTAAATAATGAAGTAAATAAAACAAAAATAACTGTCACTCGTATGTGACAAAATTAAAATATATAGAAGAGCAATAACAAAAATATATAATATGTATATAATTATGTAAGTATGTATACTGATATATGTGTATGATATGTGCAGGTGCTCAAACTACTGGAAAGGATTTTAGATAAAATAATTAGGGTAAGGTTTGAAGCAGAGATTGGGGAGGAGTAACAGGGATTTCGGAGGGGTAGAGAGACAAGTGATGGCCTGTTCTCACTTAGACAGTTGGTGGAAAAGAAGCTGGAAGTTAAAGGGAATATGGTTTTGGGTT
>JAODAI010225400.1:0-10398 GCA_027575025.1 Scotoplanes globosa | reverse complement strand
GGGGGGCATTATGGCCCCCGGGTAAGTTAGGGCTAAAAAATCATGATATTTTTCCATATTAGTCAGTATATCATTATAAATGTAACTTACTTCAAAATATGACATTACATTGCATCTCAACCCTCCTAAGTACACAAAATATCGGTAGTTGACTATCGGTACCGTGACTCTAACCATACTTCCCAGAACCACTCTTGATTAAGAACTAATTATTTTAAATATTAGGCCTATTGCATTCGTTGGAGATCTCAATATATTGGGATGCTTGGAAACACTTTCTAATCTCTGGAGTGCCATTTCGGCGATCTAACCAATCTATTTGGCGCAAAATAAAATATATGGTACGCTACGCGCCAACATGTGGTGCTCGGCGTAGATAGTAAACACACAAAATTGAAACCCTCTAAAAGTGGTTAGGCCCCCGTCGGGGAAGCTATCCACCCCATCTGAGGAAAGCTGGCGACATCACGACATTTGCCAGAAGGGGGTGAAAAAACCAACTTCATTCGACATAAAAAGTTTAACCATTGCAATCTTGAATTATGTTGCCAATTCAGATTATTGTGAAAAAGTGCCGTCTCCTTACGATACATCCGGCCACCAAACTCTTTCAAAGTCACACATTAATTTGATTAATTTAATTAATTTAATTTGATTGTTTATTGTTGTCACATGTATGGCAAGCCAAATATTCATTAATAATGAAATGAACTTTGCTGACCAAAACTAGTTTTCAATTCGATAATCCAAATTCGTTGCCGATAAAATAAGTTTATCTGTCGATAAACTGATAAGTTTATCGAATTTAAAAACTCGGTTTGTCGAATCGAAAAAACTTGGTTTTACAATCGATAAATTTGGTTTATTAAATAAAAAAATTGGTCTATCGAGTTGAGAAACATGGTTTATCGAACAATAAACTTTGTTTATCAATCGAAAAACTTGAATTAGTGATCGAAAAACTTGGCTTATCGGTCGAAAAACTAAGTTTGTAAGACAATAAACTTCGTTTATTGACGGCATAACTTGGCTATCAAGCGATAAACTGTTTACAAAACGATGAACTAATTATAGAACATTTGGCAATGCTACTGAAGTCAGTGCAAGTTACTAAGAATAGGACTCATGTATGACTGGTCAACTATTTATGTGATACGAAGTCATTATGGAATCATCGACAAATTATCCTGTCAATGACAGAACAGGGCACTCCCAAAAAAAATTTAGCTATTCAATAAAACGTTAAAATTATCTTACGCTCTACTACTAAGTGCAGTACGAGAATGAACTGTTCTCTCCGACATTCATATAGGTAATATAGTTGATATAATGTGATGCACCATGGCAGATCAGGTATTATGTTGCAATTCTCCATTTTTAGATATGAGGGGATTTCCTCCAAAATATTACACAAGTTCAACGGAATATGGCATACTCTGTCAAAAACTTAAATAGCTTAGTATATTCATATTTTCTTGATTTGGGTATCCAAATAAAGTATACTGGTCTCCTCTTTCTTTTTTCACCAATATCTCAACATGAACCACGACCGAACCACAATACCCGATCTACCATGGTGCATCATATATATATAACTTTTCGGAGCTATACGAGCAGGTGGTGGGGTAGAGGAAGAGTGGGGGATATTATGGGTTGGCAGAGACAGATACTAGCGTTGGTACGTGGGGCAGCCAGACAGATACTTTTTGTGGTAGGACTTCGGGAAAGCGGGGTGTCGTGAAAGATAAGTTATATATGGTAGACTAAGGACGTAGTTGAGAAGTGGGTAATTCAGAAGAAACTGGAAGAGATCGGGGATAGGGGGTACAATCGGAGTTAGCTTTACGGCTCCTTTATGGTCAGAATATGAGGGCAGCTAGGAGGGCTGTGGAAAAGGCTATAGGTGTGACATGGAATACAATATTTATAAGCAGCTATAGATAATGATGGGAAATTATCTTTAAGATGGATTGGGACATGAAAAAAGAGGGCATAGATATTAAGGGAGACAAAGTGGCTAAGGATACGGGTGGTATGTTCGTCGCTGACAAGGATGAGGTAATTATGGTGTGAGAAAAATACTTTTGAGAGCTATGCAATCAGGGAGGAGGTGCTGATCTGGACCTACCTAGCGCAGTGAGAGGTAGGATTGGGGTGTAGGAAATCTCTGAGTTTGAAGTGGATTGGACTCTGAGAAGGATGGAGAGGGACAAGGATGCGGGTTTGGACGAAACGATGGTAGAAATGTTTTTTTTATTACAGGGGAGGTGGGGTGAAAAAGTTAGGGAGATTGCTCAACGTGTGTTTGAGGGAGGGAATCATTCCAAGTGACTGGCAAAATGGCCTGATTGTGCCTATTTGAAAGCAAAATGGGGATGTTCGTGACACAGAAAGGTATCGGGGTATCACATTATTGAGACAGGTTTTTAAGCTTCTGGAAATGATTTTGGATAGAATAATTGGGACTAGAGTTAAAATGTATATCGGGGAGGAACAGAAATAATTTCTGATGGGTTGGGAGACAAGTGGCGGCCTGTTCTCACCTAAGAAGCTCGTGGAAAAGAAACTAGAGGTGACAGGGAATATTGCTTTGTTCTTTTAGATTTAGAGAAGGCCTATTATACTGTTCCTAAGGAATTAGTTATGTCTACGTTGAGGTGGATGGGTGTCCCTGAAGCGGATGGTTGAGGGCCTATATGAAGGAACTAGAGGTATGGTTGTTGTTGGTTCGGGGATGTCATGCACGTTTGGGGTGTTAATATTGGGCTCAGACAGGGTAGTCAGGTAGTGCACTAAGTCTATTTTTTATTTTAATAATGGAGATGATTAGCTGAAAAGTCAGCACTATCAATGTACTGCAATATATATTATATACTGATGACCTAGCATTAGTTATTGATAGTAAGCAGAAGTTTCAGGAGGTTCTGGTAGAACGGAAGGGTTTATTTGAGAGACATGGGTTGCGTATGATCCTGGATAAGACGGAGGTGCTATCAGTGGATACGGGGAGACATAAACTGGGTACCCTTATGGGCGAAGATATTAAGCAGAGGGATAGTTTCGCGTATTATTTCTGGCAATGGGCGATCAGATTGGAAGATGCGTAAAAGGCTTCAGTCGGGGGCTCTGGTGTGGATAAATATAGAGGGGGTTATGTCAAATAGGCATATTTCAACAAAATGAAAAGGAAAGTTTTGGGTACATGCTTTATTCCAGCCTGTATTTATGGGCTGGAGACAATGGCTATATCTGGGGCTCAGCAGTATAGCGACTTCAAGTTTGTGAAAATAATTGGATGGCAAGGATCGCAGGGGTTAAACGAATATATAGAGTGGGTTGGATGACATCCGGGGGAGATTGGGAGGACTATGAGTCTTACAGAGAGGGTGACAAAGGGGTGTATAATGTGGGCTGGGCATGTTGTATGGATGGATGGTTGGCGACTGCCGAATATGGCGATGTCGCAAGTGGATGTTAGTATGGGGGTAAGGGGAGACCTCGTTTGAGATGGAATGACTGTATTGAGATGGGTTTTAGGAGAGCTGATGGGGATAGAGATTGAAGGGTCATGGCTATGGATTGAGGGAGATGGGGGCCTTTCGCCAATGATGTGGCTGTCAGTTAATATATTTTCTTCCTCACCCCTTGTTAGGGATTCATGAAGTAGAGAGAGAGATTTGATATATATGAAGGGACCTATCATTCTGCGAGGGGAATGTTGAAAACTTAGTAAGAAGTACTGCTTTTCATCCCGAAGCCATGGTACTTTTTTCACTTGTACCCATTTGTCAGTCTATTTTCGACTGCCACTTGCACCCAATACATTGGCGTTGTGTTAGTTTCACCGAAGTAAACTTGTAACCAACTTACACTATTATGCCGCTGTAATATGGCAAACTGGTGTGACTTACATCCTTTTGTCCATGTATTATACAGAGTTGTGGGTATGACAGTAGTGCGCTTATACTACAATAGCTCATTCGTTCATTTGGAGTAGATGGGGCTCCTTAGCCTTGGTCGGTAATCCACATGAGAAGGAACACTCTAATGTAATACCCCACCCAGTACATGGGAAGCGCTGTGCGGCTATTTGCCTCGGTTGAACGGGTTTGTTAGCCTTAGTGGTCATCTATAGGAGAAGAAAAACTCCGGGGGTAGAGGGAGGATATTACCCGGGGGAATTGTTTCATGCAGAGTGGGACGGAAGATTAATGGGGTGTGGGTATTATAGTTTCAGCAGGGAAGGGTGGGGAAGTGGGGAGGGTAGAGAGTTAGAAAATAATAATTATTATGATGTGGGTTATACTTAGTAATCAACTGGTGGGTGTTATGTTTGTTTGTGGTCCCTAAACAGGGAAGGTGGATTCCGATAAAATTGCCTTTAGGGATGCACTGGAGGGGATGATGGGTCAGGTAGAGGAGGGTGCCATGTTGTGCGTAGCGGGGGACTTTAATGCCCATGTTGGAGTCAGAGGGTTTGATGAAGAGGAATGAGTGTAGGGAATTTTGGGTACGAGGAACTGGGAGAGTAGGAAGTTGATAGAGTTATGGAGTTATGCCTCGGCAATGGCATGGCGGTGATCGGTTCTTTCTTCAGAAAGAAAGCCAGTCACAAAATATCGCATAGAAGTGGATTGCTCAATACGGAGGTGGATCTGCTGGTAGTTAGGAGGGGCAATTGTGGAGAGCTAAGGACTGTAAGACTGTCGTTTTGTATTTCGGTTACAGAAGCATAATGTAGTGTGGGAAGTGGGCCAAAAAGTGATTAAATGGTGGTTATGTAAGGACCATATGGTATACGTGTATACATATGTGGTGGCGCATAACTTTGCTGGGCTACATGAGCAGATATGTGGGGTAGAGGAAGAATATGTGCTCTTTAAGATTACTTGTATGGGTTTGGATAGAGAAACTTTGAGGAAGGACCTCGGGCAAGAAGGTGGTTTGTGGAAAAAAGCCAGATGTGGCAGACGAAGGACATAGAGAAGGCGGTGGGTGGAAAGAGGGAAGTTTGGAAGAAATTGGAAAAGGTCAGGATAGTGGGATACAACGGGAGTTAGCCTTACGCCACCTTTATGGACAGAAAAACAGGGCAGATAGAAGGGCTATATAGAAAAGGCAAGATGTGATATGAAAGACAGCATTTATAAGCAGCTGGATGATGATGGGGGGAGGAAACTTATCCCTAATATGGTACGTGACAGGAAGGAAGAGGTCATATATGTTAAGATAGGCAGAATGGTTATGAACCAAGATGGGAGTTTAGTCACTAACAAGGATGAGGTTAATACCGCACGGGATAACTATTTGATGGATTCGTATGATCAGAGAGGAGGTGCTGATCTGGATTTACCCAGCGCAGTGAGGGGTAATATTTCGGACTTTGAAGTGTATTGGGCTCTGAGATGGATGAAGAGGGATAAGACCGCGGGTTTGGACGAAGCGAGGGTGGAAATGTTTGTCATTACAGGGGATGTAGGAATGAAATGGCTAAGGAGACTGTTCAACGTATGCTTGAGGGAGGGAGTACCGCAAGAGACTGTGGACGGGCCTGATTGTGACTATTTGGAAGCAGAAGGGTGATGTTCATGACCCAGGAAAGTACATGGGTATTACAATATTGTGACAGGTATTTAAGCTTTTGGAAAGGATTTTGGATAGTAGAATTAGGGCTAGGGTTGAGACGGAGATCGGACAGGAACATCAAGGGTTTCGAATGGGAAGGGGACACGTGGTGGGCTGTTCTCACTTATGCAGCTGGTGGAAAAGAAACTGGGGTGAATTGGAGTATGGCATTGGGTTGTGTAGATTAGGAAAAGGCCTATGATACGATTGCTATGGAATTATGTATATATACGTTAAGGTGGATGGGTATACCTTAATAAGAAGTTACGATGGTGGAGGGTCTGTATGAAGGTACAAGGGGTATGGTTCTCGTTGATTCGGAGATGTTAGAATAGTTTATGGTTAATAATGGGCGTATATACGCAGGGTAGTTACCCCAGTCCAATTTCTTTCACTGTGGCAATGGAAGTGATTATCAGGAAAGTCAATACAAAGAATGTACTGAAAAAGCTGTTATATACTGACGATCTATAAATTGTTATGGATAGTATAAGCTGGAGCTGCAGAATGTGCTGGTAGAATGGAAGGGTTTATTTAAGGGGTATGGATTTTATGGACCTGGATAAGACATATTATGTTTTATAAGTGGGTACAGCAGCGACAGGATTTGGGTATATATAACCCGTGCAGGTAAAGGTATTAACCCTTTTCAGTTTATGGCAATGTATTGAGGGAGGCGGAGAGCGTTGGCCAATGACGCGGCATTTAGTTAGTGTATTCTTCCCCACCCCTTGCTATGGATTCAGGAGGTAGAGAGAGAGAGATTGGTGGTAAGCAAGTTGGGGCTTTATATGAATTGTGTTGGAGTTATAATTGATGATAATTTTAGTTTTAGCGATCATGTTAATGCTATATGCAAAAATATTTCTCAGCTGATTGTATTTATCCGTAAAAATCATCCTTTTTGACAATTGGTCAATTAAATACTATATTCACGAGTGTGATCTTACCCCACTTCCTATATGTTTCTAGTGCATGGTCAGACTTTCATATATTGTAATAAGCTTACCGTGAAGGTGTGTACGAAGTTATTACTAATTATTCCTATGATGTCCCTATTACTCGTATATTTGAAATATTAAAGTGGGATGATTTATCTCCTATTTATAAATGCTCGAAATGTATAACATTGTATAAATGTATTAATAATTTAACTCCCTCATATCTTAATTTTGATAATTGGAATTGCGAGAATGCGCATAACATCGTGTTTTCAAATAATTCCCTTCAGCTAGGCTGCTCAGGTGCAACACCGAAATGTATCGGAGGTCATTTATGATCTCCGCACCCAAATACTGGAATACCCTTCCTGAGAATACTAAAGACTCAAAATCAATTGCAATTTTTAAACGTAAGATTAAGACATATCATGATTTTGACATGTAATGATTTTTAATGGTTTTATCATTTTATATTTATATTTTATATTTATCGTAATTGTTCATTTTTGTATGTTCCACTTTCTTTGGTGACTTTATTTATATGTTATTGTTTGACAGGGCGCTTCAGTATAAAAGCTTATGCTAAATATAAGTTAATAAATATACAAATAAATAAATATGAGCAGTAACAGCAAGCATTTTCAAGTATTTTCATTAGGAAAGAAGGTGGAAAGTATGATGGTGGTAGCTTGGATCTAGAATATATTCCTTTCCTCAATATGCTATTTAAAAATTGAACTGCATTCTAAAAAAACATGTATATTCACAAAAGTTTGGAATAAAATCACCAAGGACAATATGTCAACAACCTCTAACTGTTTACTGGCAACCTCGTTTGGAGGTCAGTTACCCACCAGAAAAAATATATCCAGTAACTTGGAAGATATTTACCCAAGAACATATTAATATAACTGCAAGCGGAACTATATAACAACCACGTTAGGTTTGGGTGATGATTTCAACTGGTATGGTGTTAACATCAGTAACCAAAAATTTAAAGTATAAAAGATGTATTCTTCGAGACTCTTCTCGACAGTGTTGATGATATCATAATTACAGTTCAGAATAATTCAGACTCTACAATTACACCCGAGCAAGAAAGTTTGTTTTGTGATGTCTATTATGCAACGAGTTAATTTATTTTATCTGTATTAAAAAATAGGAGGTTAAAAAATGTTTATACAGAGCGGTTGTATCCCACCCTTCCATTGAGCCCATCTAGATGAATAGGGTCAAGCTTATCGACTTCAAAATATAAATGAGATTCAAAAGACTCTCGAAGATGAAGATGAGAAGAGTCAGAAACTTTGAAAAAATATCACAGAGCAGTGAAAGCAGTTAGTTATATAGATTATGCTCTAATTACGGCTAGTAAGTGTATGGGTATTGCTGCAGTAGGAATATTTACTACAATCACTTCACCACCAGTTGTTATCGTGTTGAAGGGCATTGCTTTTGGTGCTGGTTTTCTAAGTATTGTTGGAGGTCAGTTAAATAAAAAACTTATGAAAAAGGCGGAAAAGCACGAAAAATTAATGTTCTGGCTGAGGTAAAATACAATAATATAAGTGATTTAGTGTTCAATGCTTTGAATGATAATACAGCGTCAGATCTGAAATATACTTTGATACTATCGGAACTTGCAAAATACCGGAAGATGACAGAAGAGTTGTAGTCAACAACATTACCTGTTATTGGTGTAGATTCACGACAATCACCCTTATCTCAAGGAAGAATTGAGGCCTTGGAATTATTTCAAAAGATATTCAACAAGAGCAGATCGTCATTGATTAGGAAAGTAAACACAGATGAAAAGTGAGATGAAAAGTGAAAGAAAAATAATCTAAGAAAAACAACGTCATCTCTTAAGATTTCAGATCCTTAAAAGAGGGATGAAAATGAGTTTCTCAAGACAAAAAGAAGCATTCCGAAAAATTCAACTATCAGAACGCATATATGAGCAACATATGTTTCATAAACTTGCTAGACAGTTTAAGTCCATTACCAATGTTCAAAGGATCTAACAGAAAACATAGTGTACATCAAACGGGGACGTCAAGAGTTGCCCAATATATTAAACTTTGCTCTTT
Source organism: Scotoplanes globosa (assembly GCA_027575025.1). NCBI lineage: Eukaryota > Metazoa > Echinodermata > Holothuroidea > Elasipodida > Elpidiidae > Scotoplanes > Scotoplanes globosa. Next base: position 1,742 of record JAODAI010225400.1, on the reverse strand, counting down.
TACCTGCTATCCAAGGTATGGAAGAGTCGGGGGTTATTGGTAGCATAGCTGAAAACTATTTGAGACAATTTTCTACTAAAAATGCAGATAAGACCTGGTATGGTATTTACATCAAGAATGGACAATTATTTGTCGTAGATACACAAGTAGGAGTTATTTGTGAATGTACAGGCGCGTAGCCAAGGAAGGCGAAGGGAGCATATTTTCCATAAATATTTTCGATTTCGTTAGTGTATATAATTCGCGCGTAGCCAAGGGGGGGGGGGAGGGGAGAATTATATACAATGAACAACCTTCACAATAAAAAAAATCATATCACTACTATATTTAAGGGTATCACCACTATATTTACGATTTTTTAACTTAACACTGGAACCTTCACTACAATAGTACAGACACTTTCTAATATCAAATGATATGACAGTAAATGTTTTGCATTTGCAGCGGCAACACTTTCGAATGCATTACCAGATAGTGTCAAATTAGCCATGTAATACATTGATACATTTAAGAAGTCTCTTAAAACTCATCTTTTCACACTTCACTATGATTAATACATTTTTAATTTTCACGAACATTGATTATGTTCGGATCATGTGGTACATGTGTACATTATATAAAAAAATCTAAAAAAATCACTGTAAAGTGCTTTGAGGTTTGACTTTTGCTCCTATACAGGAAAAAAGCTATACAAATAATCTTTTATTATTATTATTATTATTATTATTATTATAACGTTATTTTTATACACCCCTTTCTACTTAATTAATATGTCTGTTCGATGGAGTTTATTCTACATTATGCCTATATGTGTTTTATGCATGCACATATGCGATCTATGTCATGTATTATTTTATTATTTATAAATCAAGTTATTTGAATAAATGATGATACATGGAACAATGTGTAAAGCAAACATTTATTTACTATTCTATCAATCTAAACAAAAATTGATGGCTTTTTATTTTATCAGTTCCTCAAGTAGTTTTTTAAACATCCCGCATGGCAGTACGCTATTCCTGCTTTACAATGTTTGTATAAGCCAATCACTGTGGCGTAACTGTTGGCAATTAAATTAAATTGTGAAAAATGTGAACATTATGCAACTGGCCTTCATAGCTCAGTGGTTAGAGCACTGGTCTTGTAAACCAGGGGTCGTGAGTTCAATTCTCACTGGAGGCTATTTTTTATCAGATGATAACACACAGGTACATCATTGTTGTAAATTATTTAAATATATGTATACTTAGTAATAGTTATACCAAGAAATATAAGTGCGGCGAATTAAACTTTTTGCTATTAATAGTCTGAGATTGAACATTGGCATAACATACTTGGCGGATCTATTGGACGGCGGTGCATAATGGATATTTCCTTCTCATGTTGTATTGTTATCTTCCACCACACTCAATTCTCTCAGATTTAAAAAAATCAAAGGATACACCACACTAGGATCCCATAGTCTGATAGTATTCCCTATAGTTAAAGGGGTATGTGCTATTCGGGCTTGGAATCCATTCTTAGCGAAGGATATGATTGTTCAACTTCTGGAGCGAGTTCAAGGATGGGCTACTATATATTAGTTAAAGGGATTGTAAAGTTTGTTTTAATGTTAATTAATATTATAGAGCAGAAAATGATCTACCAAATGCTTCAAACTAGAGCCAAATCGGACATTCCGTTCTCAATATATTGATGTTTGAAATTTTCAAATTTAGGACGCCAATTTTTTTACAAACGTC
>JAODAI010225289.1:0-10398 GCA_027575025.1 Scotoplanes globosa | reverse complement strand
ATTACAATGTATCTCAGTATATGTACATTCCTGTTCAGTCATTTGCCTATTATATATACACATTAAATCGAATTTATATGCACATTAAATCGAATTTATATGCATATATCTTCGAATATATATGCATATAGATGCCAATAATTATATATCAGTCTATATAATTTATAATTAATATCACATTAAATCAATTATATATGTATATTAAATCAAATTAATGTGTACATATAAAAACGCGGCCTTATTGGTTACGAAGTTAATGTAGGCATATATTCGAATATATATGCACATTAATTCGAATATATACATATTAGTTAACCCTTTATGTCCTCTGTGGCCTACTATACGGGCATCCATACCATACCGACTAATATGTATTTTTAAAACTTGGCGGCAATTTCCATTAATTTAAATTCATCAATTGGGATGTGAACCCTGAATCATACTTTTCCCATTCCTAGATTCTTCTAAATTATTGATGTTTTGAATTGATTCATAGTATTTAGGTATTTTATTGGATTTATTTTGACACCCAAATTCCTTATCTACCCCATAGCTTTGAAATGGAACTTACACATTAAGTCAATATAAACTTTATTATAGCAGTATTACAACTGATTTGTGCATTGAGGGAGGACTATCCTTTTAAGTTTAACATTTGTAAAATGTGACGTGGAGGTGATATAGTCAACCAGTAAATATAATTTCCTAATATATTTATGCGTGGTGACTACCATTGGTGTATACATGTAGTTATCAAGCATGCTAAGCACTACTATTGTTATATATTTAGTATAATTATAGTTATGTTAAATACATTGTTCCTGAAAGTGTTTAGATCCCCCAAATACACGTTGTGTTTTGGTCGGGCTAAGGGTGAGAGAGGAAAGCTTAACGAAAATACAAAATATATACTACAAACTAAAGACTATGATATCTTGTGTCCCAAAACAGCTTATTCTACTATTTGACCTCAAGGCATTGTATTACATATGAAAAACAAATAAAAATACAAATGAAAAATGTATTTTCTACATGAAAATGGCGACCACCTTGGAATTTTAACGTTTTGAGCTAATTAGTAGGCTATGCACACTATTTAAGAAAGTTTAGATGATGTCTTTATCAGTCTTTATCGAGAAGCTATAAGGAAATGATGGACATGATTACAGCAAATATTATTGAAGACCATTGTATCTTATTAAGTGTATGGTGCACAATGTATATATTATTAAGATGGTATTAACGATGCATTGTTTTAGAACAGTAACCAATTGCCGCTGAACCTTAATAAAGTCTAAGATTTGCACAGTTCACTCATTCAGACAATATTTTCTGTATGGAATGCCAAATCTAAGAAAGTGAAGTTCAAAAACCGGTATGATATACAGCACAAACTAGTATATTGTAGAACGAACTTGGTGTGATACAGCACACACTTATGTTATATAGTACAGAAAATTGGTCAGCATCACATCAATTTTTGCAGTCCATACATTTGTTCCTCACATAAAATATGTGCATCACATAATGTATGCATCACAATTATAGCAAGGTACACATTTAGCGTTCAATATATATATTCTATGTTGGTCCTTTGTAATTTAATTTTCCAGACTGCATCACGGCAAATTTGATCACTTCGATGAAAGTGGACATTCGGTGACATTTCGCGAGCCAGATTATGTTACATCCTACAATTGCATGTCCATTCCTTCGAAGGGGACCAACATATATGTAAACTCATAACCCTAACCATGTTTTCTAATCAATTAACCTTAACATAAAATCTCACAATGGAGTCCATTTTATGCAAATTACCCCGGTGTGGCCTGTAAATAAATTACGCTTCCCGCTAGATAATTTGCTTACTAGCAGACTCAAGGATAATTGGAATATCGAGATTGGCAATTTTACTTTGTATCAATCAATCGCTGAAAATGGGTGACGCCCACATGGCCCCGCCCCCTATCAACAACTGACGTTATGTTATTTTTTCTATATTGTGAGGTCGGATCATGAAAGACCGATGTTGATTAAAGTACGTAGGAGGGATGATACATTGGAGACATCCCTAACCCCGAATCGTTATTACCTATTCAATTCCCGTTTGTAAAATGTTGTCAAAATGCAAATTACCTTCGACTCGACAAATTTCACTATGGGCTATCTGTGAGTGATGTCATCTCTGCGGGTGTATCTGTATTGGCTACTTTCCCTTTCAGTGGTATCCAAATATGTGCAACTAATTGTCAGTGAACGATCATATGTGAGTCGAGTGACTTTACCTCCCCATCTCCATTTCAATTTAGTAGCATATCCCGGGCTGTCTTTATAATTGCCAGCGTTCTCGAGATCGTTCATAACGGTACGCCTACTCCTTATAAAAGCACATACCTTTTTCGGCCTGCAAGTATTATCTACATAAAGGGCACACTCTTCACATTATGTCCAGTATGAAGGACGTAACATTACGCCCGTCCGTCAGAGAGTAGTCAATGGCGGCACATTATTTAACAAGACGCCATTATAGAAGAGCACTTGACTTTTTCGAAGAAAGCCGCCATGTCCCTCGGAAAGTGTGGAATAGAAATATTATTTTAGTACATTCACCTAACTATATCAATAGTTTAACTTGATAAGTTTGGGAAAATAATATTTTATTTTACTTAATATTGATATTTGTTACTAGCAGGCGCGTCACTCCATGTAGTCGACATTATTTTCTAACATTACACAATCCGTCCATTTAAAACAGTATTCTTCGCATTGAATAGCCATTAACCGGGTCGTCAAACGACCGCAAAATATCAACGGTGGACAATTTTACCAATGACATTCGCTGTCTAATATGTAGCCATTACTAGACTACCTGGATATACATATTATAATGCTATTTCTACAATATAGTGTGTGTAATAATGGTAAAAACTTACAGAAGTGATTCATGGGATACAGTAATATTATAATTAGTTGAAATATGAATCATATAAATTACTTCATAAAATCTTCAGTAAAAATAGCCAAATTCTATGAAATCATTTAAACAACCGATAGCTTTACTCTTTAATTTCGCCACATGCCTATCGATTGCGAAAAGTAGACCTAGTATGATAGGCAAATAACCTAATTTGTATTTTAGACTATCCGAATTACGACAGCAATTGTCAGATCCACAGTATATTACTACTGCCGACATCACATTCATTTATCATAGGTAGAGCACCACAATCCTTCGGCCTAAACGAATATATTAGATAATGAACATATATGTACATACACCCCCCTTGCAGAAATAGTCCAGCGACTAATGTCACTGTCGTTCGACAGTGGATGAATTCCCCCTGTGGAATAATACTCCCATCCAAAAATACGTGATTGATGATGATGATATAAAATACTGATTTGTTCGAGGCCATTTTTATCTCATCTCCCCGAAGGGGCTGAGGATATAGTGTAGTCAATGTGCTGTTGGAGCTCATTGTATGTGGCTCTCCTGGTTGCCATAACAATGGTTACTACGGCAACTTATGGTGTCACTAATTTACTAGACTTGGGATCTAACATCTGGTAGTTTAACCTGAAGTTTTTGGCAATTCCAATTTACAATAGGGGGTAAAACGTGTATATCTGTGAATATACGCACGGCTGTGTGTGATGTGTGCATTTCTGACTCGTTTCCGGCCACTGCCGCATTTGTTTCCCTGCTACCACTCAATTGCCCCAACGATTATAATACATCAATATGACTTATTTCACACGACTGGTTAAGAAAGCCGTGGTCGCCACCATATTTCCATTTGCGTATGCTATATAGTATCGCCGCCATAATTATATATATAAAATATCCGTAACGACAGCCGTGTATTTTTCAATTCTGAGACCAACACCAATTAGCTAAAGCTGGCAGCAGCCATAACGAACTTAGACACAGTGTGAGATCAGTAACAAATATCCGAGATATTTGATCTATGTGGAAATATGATATGTCAATATTTCATTTATAAATAGTAACACATATACACTATTTTTTTATTTTGTATCAATGATACATGCCGAGGTAACAAGACAGCAGCACTGTGAATCGATAGCGAGTTCGAATCCCAGTGCTGCTGTGTATTACCTCGGCAGGTATATTCTTCAGACATATACTTTATCTCGATTGCTCTAGCCACCTTAAGGTCCATGTACTTATATTAGGGCAATACGTTGATGTCTTGAATCGCATCCGGTTACACTGCTTCGTAAAAACAAGGGGCGGTCTCCCCCATTCGCCCCCGTTGGCTACGCGCCTGCCACCCGTGCGTGCCAAATGGACTAATTATAACACATAACAATATCAGATTACATACCTCATTTTCGGTCTATAGCTATAGCTTGTATTATGCTCCTGTATATAAGGAATGGTTATGATTATGAGTTTATTATCCTGTGTCATAACATGTTAGGTTTTAGGCTTCCAAATGATTCATAATTTAACAGAAATGGCTTCGGCATGGTTGAAGGATTAGATGTCCAAATATTTTGTCTCCTTCATATTTGTTTTAGTGACCTACTTTTGTTGACTAACTCCTGCAATATTGTGATTATCATACCATACATACCGGCTGTTTAACAAATACAAAACTTGTTAATGGACATCCCCAAACTAGTAATATTATAATCACGAATTTCTTAAAAAATAAGTTCAAATCCGACGGAATCGGAAGTAAAATGTCAAAACATAAGTTGCTCTACAGTTCCTTTATTTAAACAAACTTTCAAATCAGTGAAACTGATGTGCTGAACTTTAATTATGATGGGAGTATTTACATTCTAAGTAATACCAAACGCATCTTCATCGAATAAATTGAAATTGGTGAATGATAACCACATCTGGAATATCCTGTATACTAATATCATTAGGCATCGGTCGATCTTTCAAACTATGGAGTACGGTAGCATATTATTGATTGTATATAATAGTATAACACATCGCGTTCGATGGCTGAAAAGTCCAATAACATGATATGTGATGACAGCCCCGGTTGAAAGTATGACAAACGTAGACATAGGCTAAAATTGTGACAGTCGTTTTCTCTCAATATATAAGTCCGATTGTCAACTTATTTCTCCAAATAAGTATAGGGCTGCCTTACTTAATAATACTATGATTATTTATATACATGTAGCGCTTTTACTACTTACGACCAAGATAACACATCAAAAGCGCTTCACATGCGCTATACTTGTCCCATGTCGATACATTTATATCAGTGGCGTTCACGTCGCTATTACATACGTCTTTGTATCAAATATACGGAAGGACGGTGGATCTTTTTCCGGCTGTAGGTTCGCCGCAGAGGATATGTGTATACATACTAACATCGTCCATGCGACGAACACGTCTCAATGATGACAAATGGCGATGTCTGAGATTATTATAGAATATGGGAAGTCCCGTACGAGTGATGCCCGCGTTGTTAATAACATTGTATTGTCAGTTAGTCCCGAGACTACATCTCAAACAGCACACATGGAAGGCATTCAGTCTGAAATTCAACGATTCAGAGACTGACATTATTAGCAGTACGTCAACATTGCGCAACAGTACCCAGTAACATCAATACGAAACAGAGACTCACTAGTGCAGTCAGTTACATCTGCTCGAAACATATGTGTTATTTTCGACTGCCATCTAAACCTCAAAACCCACATCTGCAATATAATACATATACATCGATCCGAAATCATTAAATAAACTGGCACATGCTTTTGTTTCTTCCCGTCTCGACTTTTGTAATGGCTTACTCTCTTCCTTATACCGACCTGTACAAACTCCAACATATTCATAATTCTGCCGCCAGATGTGTAACATGGTGCAGTGCAGGAGACAACATCACTTCAGTTCTTCAGTACCACGTGCAAAGTATTCCTTATTATGTATAGCATGTATCATGGTGACGCTCCTGACTATTTAATTGATCTAGTTGAGGCGCACACACTCAGACGCACCATGCATTCCTCTTCACATAACCTCTATTCCATCCCACGCATACACTCGAAAACATACGGTGAACGTGAGTTGTCATGGACATGTCCTTGCCCGATGATATACGAAAGTCACTAACTATTATGTAAGTGCTTGATTTTTCTTTCTTTTAGCGCTTTCAGGATCTGCATATTGAAGCGCTATATACATTTCGTATATTATTATTATTATTATTACTGTATGATTCGCTATCACACAGGAGAGTGCCAAGAACACATTACTGCTTTATAGACAGTTATCTTGGTAGGAATCTGAGTTTACTGTTCTCTCATGTATGTTTAGGTATCCTTGTGAAGGTAGTTTCATATTTTACTATTGCCAAGTTCGGTATCGAGTGTCAGGTTACCTGATGCAGGGGATCCAATATAAGTGAGATGGCTTTCGTTCGACAGCTGATTTTCCTTGATAGAAATGAATGGAGGATCAATAACACGTTGTTTCACGATGTTGGCTTCCTTGATGCTAGTGATCGGGTCGAAATCACCACATGCCGTGGCAAATATGTTCATCAGTGTCTGTCGCAGGTTTCCGGTGTGAGTGGCTATCGCCCCAGTCAAGAAGTGACCTCATCGTAATACTACCTTGATAACAGGGTGAATTCACAGTGACGTCACTGTGATATTACCCAACATATCGGGATATATATGTGAGGCTTTGTTCGCGCATATGTAACTCACACTGTTATATAGCAACGTATGTTACAACAAAGAGCTCACATATATATGTATATATATATATATATATATATATATATCATATTATGTAATGTGATATCACCGTGACGAAACTGTGTTGTTATATAATGACATCACAGTGATTTGCATCACTGTGGTATCACCAATATATCACATTCTTGACTGGGCGACGTCATCTGCAAATTTCTTGTCTCTGACCAGACCACCTTCCACATTTTTGTTACAATATAACTTAATGATTATACTGATATGTCATATGAATGTGGAAAATAATAACTTGAATTTGAACTTGACGAATGTCTTTCTAAACTTTGTCTTGGTTTTCACTCTAGTTAGTTTGAACACCTTTCCTTCTGTTGTAGTCTGTACAACGTCAAAAGAATGTCGGCCTACTCCACAATTCCAAAACATAAAGGTTTGAAATTTGACATCTGCTATCTTCAGATTTGAAATTGCTACCGCTGACCATTGGCCTATATAGTATACCCATTATTTTGTTATTTCACTATAACATATTTTAATTCAAGTACTACTGAAACATTATTTCATATCATACAATAGTGAGTTGGCGTAGTGGTGGAGTGTTAGCGTATCAACACAAATATCCTGTGAAATATTCGGAAAGGCTCGGTTCATATTACAATCTCCGCTCATTGGTAAGTATACCCATGTATTGTTTAGTTTATAATATACCACACGTTCATAACACTAATGCAATTCTATGTTTTCAATTCAGTGCTTCATGCTTATGTAGCTACCATTATCTGAATTTAACACACAATCGCGAAATGGGCATGGAAGTTCGGGTTTTTCTACACACTGTCACTCCAAGCCACAACTAAAATGTATTGACCAAATAACAAGTAATGTAGTTACGTTATACTGGTCCCAAATGTACACTATAATGTTTACATTTATACATACATGTACACTATACATACATGTACACTATAATGTTAATGTAATATGCTGTTTACTGAAGAAAATATCTCACAAGTTGTTAAAGGTGCTCTAATGGGTCTAGAAACGTCATGTTGAAAGAAAATCTTGCAAAAAAAAATCCAATTATGTAGGAGTTGTGAGAATGTTAATACTATATATTATTTTAGGTATGTCGTTCATGTTATTGTACACCGAAAGTAGCCATGTACTTATCATGTGACACTTTAAAGTGCCGACACTCGTATACACCCTAAAATACCGTAGTTAGATTTAACCAGAGACATCAGTCATACATATCATGTTTACGAAAAAAACACTCCTGGTTAATATTGTCACTTTCTGGTAAATTGAAATATGTATGGTTGTGATCACCTGGAATTGCCAATCTTTCACGAGGAATATGTTATTAGTTTAACCAGGACATGTGTGGATGACATGTGAAAGCATTGCAATTAATCTAGCCATGACGTTTTAAGAATATATACTGTCAACTAGGCTTCACACCTGATTAATCTAACCTGTATGCTTTTAAACAGGTTTAACTCTATATATTATGTGGGCGGTTTCGACTTGGGCCTGTCTGGGGTGAAAAAGCCTTGTACAACGTGATGCCCATATGTTGCAATTCGTGTATTTATTCCGACTGGACATATATACGATAGAAGACGTCACACAAAGGCTGTGATGATGATTTCATTTTCGGTATAATTATGAGATAATATAAGATAATATGGAGATTTCATATTTATTCATATAAATAATCCTTACACATCCTTGTAACTTTAAGATAATCTAAAATAAAGTTACCTGGAGGGGATGCATGATATTATGAATTTATTTGGTACAAGTATGCCAAGAAATTTAGCTTAACTGAGCGAAAGGGTGTTGTTCAACGTGGTGTACACATGTTGGAATTCTTACGTTTATTCCGACTAGACATACGTTGGAAATGGTTATTCAAAGTGTATGGTGATTTTAGCACGAATCAATAGGACTAAGAAACCAAGATATTTATGCGTAATAGCATGAGCTTATATTGCTTAGAACAGGCGTTTCCACCACATTATACCAATACAATTTTACTGGATGAAACCACGTCCCAGCTATTTTCAGCTAGTATAAACAGAACATAATTTCACTGGGATACTCAACAGACCTGATGTATTTATCCTTAACACGAGTCGCGGTTTAGTATGTATCCCAAAAAATTATGTTTGATTAGGAAAACAATAACGGCCCATACGGAGAGTGTGTACATTATTTATTCAAACCATAATTATATTACTATAGCCATAAGTTATCCACACAGTGATATGCAAGTAGTATTTGCACACGTCGTAAACTATTCATAAACAGTCCGGAATGTCCGCATACTAGGAAATACAAAAATAATGCTCGTTTAGATGGTGATAATATACCACATTATCAAATTATCTTGCCAATTTTACGATGCGAATATTCCGAGTATACATTTCCATGTTTTCGACTGTCATGATTTTAGTGCGTATCCAATACATTATAGCGGTGTATCGGTGTGTAAATTCCGAAATTTGCTATTCCTATATAAATCAATTCGGCTGTTTAATGGATAGTCGTGTTTGATTGTGGAAACTGTAGCTTGTCACCCAGTGTTCATTGTTACATTTTATTGTTTTGTATATCAGTATATCAGTGTTTTTATGATATTTACAATTTTCTAAGTATTCCATGGTATTGTATGATATTCATTATATTGTTTTAGTTGGTTTGTACCTTTTTGTTTGAGATGAAAACCCTGTATCCGATAACAAACTAAATGAAGGTGCTGTTGTATATCTTCTCCCATGTAAGATATATGGCTAACACGCGTATGGTGTCACGTGGTATTGATACATACATGCCTTGTGTCAACAAGGACGAGTTCAAATCTCCATTCGGCCCGTTGTATATTTATGAATTATATCCTTGTTCAACTTGTATACAATATGTGTTTCCAATATATGAATTTGATCGACAATAATAATGTCTGAAATCGTTGAAGAGAAATTAATTTTCAATATCAATATATACCCTATAACTATGTACAGTCTTTGGTGCGCCGTTATAATAGTTTCGGAAGTAAGCCCCGAGGCAACACTCTGGAGAGTAACATACATCCACACGGAACTGGTAATATTTAGTATTAGAAACATTATCAGAAGCAGGTCATTTATATTTTAATCTAGATTTCATCAGGCATGTATTGAATACGTCAATATGTACGTGTGAATGAGGCCGCTGTACCACGTGACAAGTACATCTTATTGATGGCTGTCTAGAACTGGTGCGCTTTCATTATGGCGTGTATAAAGGGCAGACCAAATTAGTGTTTCGATCTCAATGTTATTTATGCCGCCAGATTGTTAATGGGGGCACACGGCGTGTGTTGGTACACATTATGTGGGGTCAGATCATGGTTGTCCTGAGCAGCGGTGTGACCTCTCACTTGGGCTACATAATAATGTATACATCATATTATTATTACTATGACATTACCTATACCAGTGCATTATATAGTATATGTTATAATTACACTACATGTGTATATTTATATTATATTCACCTATGAATGTAAACATACTACAGTTGTATAAAACAAGACATGACGGACGTTCTGAAACCAAAATAGTGTACAACATTAAACTTAATATAATTATTGAGCTAATTATGTGCAAGGTCGTGTGTACATTTGTGGCCAACATAATGATTATATAT
>JAODAI010225067.1:0-10399 GCA_027575025.1 Scotoplanes globosa | reverse complement strand
CCTCGTCTGGGAAGATAACCCCTCGTCTGGGAAGATAACCCCTCGTCTGGGAAGATAACCCCTCGTCTGGGAAGATAACCCCTCGTCTGGGAAGATACCCCTCGTCGGGGAAGATACCCCTCGTCGGGGAAGATAACACTCGTCTGGGAAGATAACCCCTCGTCGGGGAAGATAACCCCTCTGTGAAGATATCTCCTCGTCTGTGAAGATATGCCTCAGTCGGGCAACATTTTCAATACCCCTCCCCCAGTGAATAGCAGGGACGTTATTTTCACAATTGTAACATGTGTGTTTCTTCTCCGGCTACACTTCTTAGAAATCCAGGTAGGGCTGGGCATTATTTTGTTATACATGCATCCCCCCGGAAAAGAAAGCACGGCTAAATCCCTGTAAAGAGTAGGAAGTCATCATTCCTTTTTTGTTTCTTAGTATCGTAACAAAACTTAAATATTTCACCTATCTGGCACTAACATCGATGTTGATATGCTGTTCGACTTTGGGTGGCTATTATATACATCTGCGTTGAAAAGGGACAGTCGACCTAATAAATCAACCGATCAACCGATCACACCCGCCGTACAATTATAGTATAGTACAAGTGTCTGTGCTTTATGGGTAGATTAGATACCTACGTGAATCAACGTGCGGGTCCGCATATAATGTCACGCGAGACGAAAAATTGATTGCACATGTCTCTCGTAAAGTATGTAACGTCTGAGTCGCACTCTGCATGAATCTACATGTAAGTGACGGTCACACAAATAAAAATTGCGTGCTGAATTGTGCGAACATGAAATTCCTATTAACAAATTACTAGCGAAAATATTCAACTAGGTTGTCAAGTCTCCAGTGGCTCTAACTGGTATATCAAAGGGTTTGGGTGGCTCATATAACCACTGCGTTGAAAAGGGCCAGGAAACCTATTCATCATCATCGTGATCAATCCTTTTCTTCCCCTCCACAGTAACATGGCGTCTGACACCGGCTCCGTCACCTCGGACCGCAGCCCCACCACACAGCAGAAGCCCATCAGTCGGCCCACCCAGCTGCCGCCCCAGCTCCCGCCGGGTAACACCTCCCCCTCTAGTAGGCCCACCAAACCCCCTCCCCCGCCTTGGCCCAAGGGGGAGGCGAGCAGGGCATCGCCGGAGCTGCTGGACCCGATCACCGCGGACGTGGTCGAGCCGCAATTCGCGGGCCAACTGGAGTCGGGTCCGGACATCCTCGCCGGGACGACAGACGTTGCCGAGGGCGACGCGAAGGCGTCCAACAACCACAACGACCACTCGTACCAAAACGGCAACGACGACACCGGCTCGCCCGACGAATTTTCGGTGAGACTATTTTTGGTTGTATTTGATGACGATTGTTTCCCAATTTTAGGTACGGTGTATTTATGCATTTTGTGTATTTATGCATTATCTTTCGGCAAGAAGATAACTTTGTATGATCAAATATTGTGTAATATAATTGTTCTATAGGACTACGCGCTTTCATTTGACACCAAATATGTCCGCTTATGCCACCTGACCGCTTCAATTTTTTTACCATGACTAATCCAGTTACTGTTGGAAGTGCAATTTCATGCTGCATTTACTCCATAATTACCAATGACATCATATATCACGCTGCATATCACCACAAGGAGCTCTATGTGTACTGTACAGTTACCAAGATATGAAATGTTTTGAAGCCAAATAAAATCTGTTATTACGGGCTGTAAAAGTGTTATGCGCAACTCGCCGAACGAAGCGAAACGGTTATTAGGCCCAAATCGTGCAGCTACCTTAGCGGCACTGCCACGGCAACCATTTGCTTTGGGTTGCTCTACGTAGCCACATTCTTGAAACGGGCCGGACCACTCATTTATAAACCAATTCCTATCAATATGCAAATTTCTGTAATTCACGGCGTAAAATTGCTTTGTTTTTACCTGGCGCATTTGAATAGTCATTTTCACAGTAGTTTGTGGTTTAATTACCTCGCCAAATCGGAGCGTCAGATTTGTAACCCTGAAGTTATAGATTTGTTCAATTCTGGGGCGACTATATTTTGGATCGTCGTCGCCTACAAAATGAAAGATTTTTGAAATTTGATGGGTTTTTGTTTTATCGAAGATGCAATTTTTGCGGAATATAGCTAGCTGTTAAAATGACAACTAAAAGGGGGCTGTAAGAGTGCTGCCAAATGATGCATTGAAATATTCATTAATAATCTACTTCACTGATTGCTTGTTGACGGATCTTTTGCAGTTCGGGATGGATCGGCGCCATGCGACTCAGCCCGTCGATAAATCTGGCAAAGTAGGTTGTCTCCTCTTCCACTACATCGGCACTCACCTCTTTTGCAAGTCAAATGTTTCAACAAGCATTACAAATCTGCTCATTCGCACACGTACGCCCATCTGGAATTGGGAAGTAAATGCACACCCGCCTATTGACCTTCCGCGTTGGCGGCCATAAAACGGCATCACATGTTCGGTGTACAGCCAATCAGCAAGCATCACATGTACTGTGTACAGCCAATCAGGAATGGTTATTGTAGATGGGCCCGGGGTACGGTGGCTTCGAATCTGCAGCAATTTGAAACCTCGGGAGGTCATGCAGGTCACACCTAAGACTTTATGCACAGAAATTTGCCAAGATTCACTGTTTCTTGGACTTCATAAGGCAAAGATTCACAAATTTACAAATCACTTTTCATAGCCAGGCAAAGAGAGTCCCTCTAAATTGGCAGCACTTGGAATTTTTTTGGGCATAGATTCACTGCACAGTATTTCTTTATAGAGCATGGATGGTGCGGATCTGAGCTACGATGAATATTGTCCATTAATATAAATACATCTCTGATGGCTTGTACCGAAAACTTATTAGATGCGACACATTGCGTTGCCACCTCGCTTGATGCAAGCGATGAGGGTCTGCACGGAATTGGAGAGCACGGACAAGAATTTGAGGTTCCGAAACTTTTTTGAGAAGATGTGCCATTAAATACCGTCAATCAATCGATCAAACAATTTATAAAGTGCCTAATATCCAGAGCTAGAAACAATGTTGAGTGGTGCTGAAAGTTAAACAGAAAATCAATCAATCTCGGTATAAGAACAGACTTGTAACCACGTATGCTAAATCGTACGTTGGGATTTGTGTGATATCTCGATATGACAAAATATTACGTAGAAGATGAGAAGGTGGTCGGCACCAGCATCGTCCCTGTAACATGCACTCGCCGCCTGTCACAAAACATTCTTTCGGGAAAATATTTACGCTTAATTCTAAAATGCATCCAATGCCGAATGCTACCGTCAACGACCGTAAGCCCAAGAAGCACCAGACTTGTGTTCACAAGGGTGGGGGTTCGATACCGTGGTGATGACGACAACATTCCCAATATCTGTATTTTATATGCCAAAGGCTTTGGGTGGCTCTACATGCCAGTGGCTCCAACTAGTCAATCAAAAACTTTGGGTGGCTCAAAACGTTGTCGTTGTACAGGACCCAGGAAACGCCGTTGATCGATCTATGTAGCCCTGTTTTTAAAAGTGACAGGCCACTGGTAAATCAATAAATTACTGATATGTTTTGTTTTTGTTAATACGCACAAAGCAATGGTCTGTTTACTGCATCCAGCCATACAAGTCTCACAATATTGTTATTATCGTACATCGTATGGTAACGTGCATTCAACCGTTTTCTTTTCTTCATCCTTTTGTCCGTCTTTTCACTTTAAAAACACAGCTCACTCCAGTAAGTACTCTTCTATCGCTTAAAGTTTGTTTTCCTCCCGTGCGAGATGTCGCCGAGCATTTTAGTATTAGCAGAACTGTACTAATTGTAGTGTTACTATTAACCCAATGTGTCGATATAATTCGTATTTTAATTATAACGCGTAGTGCATGCTATGCGTAGCTGAACGTGTCCATCCTCAACGCTAACTCTTATTTTACCCATCCAATCCCCCCACCCCACTCTCCCCTCCCGTACATTCACCTTTGTCGGCTAACTGGACCACCGACATTCAGTGACGTGGTAGCTCTACAGTTTGAGCATCCCCTCTTACCAAAGGGACTCATGTTAATGTCTGGAGTTGATCCCCTCTTACCAAAGGGACCCAGGTTAAAGTTTGGTGTTGATATCTCCCCCTCTTACCAAATGGACCCAGGTTAAAGTCTGGTGTTGATATCCCCTCTCTTACCAAAAGGACCCAGGTGAATGTCTGGAGTTGATCCCCTCTCTTACCAAGAGGACCCAGGTTAATGTTTGGAGTTGATCCCCTCTCTTACCAAGAGGACCCAGGTTAATGTCTGGAGTTGATCCCCTCTTACCAAAAGAACCCAGGTTAATGTTTGGAGTTGATCCCCCCTCTTACCAAAATAACCCAGGTTAATGTCTGGAGTTGATCCCCTCTTACCAAAAGGACCCAGGTTAATGTCTGGAGTTGATCCCCTCTCTTACCAAAAGGACCCAGATTAATGTCTGGAGTTGATCCCCTCTTTTACCAAAAGGACCCAGGTGAATGTCTGGAGTTGATCCCCCCTCTTACCAAAAGGACCCAGGTTAATGTCTGGAGTTGCTCCTCTCTCTTACCAAAAGGACCCAGGTTAATGTCAGGAGTTGATCCCCTCTCTTACCAAGAGGACCCAGGTTAATGTCTGGAGTTGATCCCCCCTCTTACCAAAAGGACCCAGGTTAATGTCTGGAGTTGATCCTCGCTCTTACCAAGAGGACCCAGGTTAATGTCTGGAGTTGATCCCCCCTCTTACCAAAGGGACCCAGGTTAAAGTTTGGTATTGATATCTCCCCCTCTTACCAAATGGACCCAGGTTAAAGTATGGTGTTGATATCCCCTCTTACCAAAAGGACCCAGGTTAATGTCTGGAGTTGATCCTCTCTTACCAAAAGAACCCAGGTTAATGTTTTGAGTTGATCCCCTCTCTTTCCAAAAGGACCCAGGTTAATGTCTGGAGTTGGTTCATACCAGTGCAGCTGCAATCAAGCTGTTAAGGTTGGTAGCTCTAGAAGCTATGAAGCTCAGAAATTGGGATATCCAGGGTCGAATCCCGGGTCGGGTCTACCAGTAGTGTGTGTTTTTTATCCGAGAGTATTCACAGTTTTCCCGTGCAAACGACTTTCTCAACGTTTAAAAATCCAAATTTGACTTTGTAAATCCATTTATTGGACGACTACCCGACGTGAGGCTGTAATTTGTCTGCGTTTGGATGTTATTACAAACTAGCTGTTAAGCCAATCCAAACAAGTTAGAACCCAAACATGTCCTATTCCATCTTTGTTTTTAAAAGTTTTGTACTAACCTCCTACGTACAATTAATCCACGGGGACTGAACTTGCGATGGTTTAGTTCATTGTAGTTGTAAAACTACTAATATTTTGTCCCATATATATGTCCATTATTAACATTAATATCTCGCCATCTTTCCATTCAAACAAGACGCTAACAGAATTGCAAAAGGTAACAAATTGTCCCGATAGTTTTGTCTTGTAAATTTCTTCCTGGTTCCCAGCTCATCGTTAAATTGGTAATTTTTTGGCAAATCTGTAAAATTTTGACATGCTTGTGTACATGCTGCTATATTTGTGTACATGCTGCCGCCGAATATTGTAAAATTGTTGTGCACTAAACCGGGATCAAAATTAGCATGGGTCGGTAATGTCAACATATGTGCTGTGGTTACCTGTGGACAACAAAATATATATTAAAATAGTTAATCTTTATGGTGAGTATCAAAGCTGGTTGCCCTGTGGACAACCACATATCAATTGAAATAGTGAATCTGTATGTGAATTATCCAAATTGGTTGCTATGTGGACAACAAAATATCAATTGAAATAGTGAGTATGTATGGCTGGTTGCCCTGTGGACAACCAAGTTGGTTGCCCTGTGGACAACCAAATACCAATTAAAACTGAATCTGCGGGGGAATTATCCAAATTGGTTGCTATGTGGATAACCAAATATCAATTGAAATAGTGAATCTGTATGGGAATTATCCAAGCTGGTTGCCCTGTCGACAACCAATTGAAATAGTGAATCTGTATGGAAATTATCCAAGCTGGCTGCCCTGTGGACAACCAAGTAGCAGTTGAAATAGTGAATCTGTATGGAAATTATCCAAGCTGGTTGCCCTATCGACAACCAATTAAAATAGTGAATCTGTGTGGGAATTAACCAAGCTGGTTGCCATGTGGACAACTAAGTAGCAATTGAAAAAGTGAACCTGTATGGGAATTATCAAAGCTGGTTGTCCTGTCGACAACCAATTATCAATTGAAACTGAATCTGTATGGAAATTATCCAAGCTGGTTGCCCTGTGGACAAACAAATATCAATTAAAATAGTTAATCTGTATGGGAATTATAAGATGGTTGCCCAATTTGCAACCAAATATCAATTGAAACAGTGAATCTGTATGGGAATTATGCAAGCTTGTTGCCCAGTCGACAAACAATTGAAATAGTTAATCTGTATGTGAATTATCCAAGCTGGTTGCCCAGTGGACAACCACAGATCAATTGAAATAGTGAATCTGCTTTGGAATCATCCAAGTTGGTTGCCCTGTCGACAACCAATTATCAATTGAAACTTAATCTGTATGGGAATTATCCAAGCTGGTTGACAACCAAATATCAATTGAAACCGTGAATCTGTATGGGAATTATCCAAGCTGGTTGCCCTGTCGACAACCAAATATCAATTGAAATACACTTTTTTTTATAAGAAACTTGGCTTTAGGAAACTACTACTAGCA
Organism: Scotoplanes globosa; assembly: GCA_027575025.1. Lineage (NCBI taxonomy): Eukaryota > Metazoa > Echinodermata > Holothuroidea > Elasipodida > Elpidiidae > Scotoplanes > Scotoplanes globosa. Next base: position 3,633 of record JAODAI010225067.1, on the reverse strand, counting down.
GCCAAAGAAGTTGAGAAACTTTTAGTACTACATTGAACTCCATAATTTTTAGTATACTGATAATCATAATAAATGTCTTGTTTTGTTGTATAATATGTACAATACACTCAGTATTTTGTTATATCTGGTTTTAAAATCACCAATAACCTAAATGTCTTGTACAAGATTGCCTAATATACAATGTTATTCGTTAGCAAAAATTAAGAAATCGCTAAGAAACTTTTAGTAGTAAAATCGGGTAGAATTTAAGAAACTTTTTAGTACTAGGACCTGACCCTAGTTTCTTATAAAAAAAAATGTAGTGAATCTGTATGGAAATTATCCAAGCTGGTTGCCAGGTGAACAACCACATATCAATTAAAACAGTGTTATCTATATGGGAATTATCCAAATTGGTTGCCATGTGGAAAACCATGAGATTTTTTTTATTTTGAACCCATCTAAAATAAATGATTTTTTCCCGAATTTTTCAGAGTATCATACCTCTAGTTTTAATCACATCGTCTGTTTGGTTGACAAATATAAAGATTATCTTTTTCAACGTTTTTTTTAAGTTTCTCATGGATTGACTAATTCATAAAATCATGTAGAATCAGTAGATTACTAGCTTTTATAGGAAAACGTTGTGCCAGGCGTAGATCATCTTGCATGTATTAACCCCTAACTGCACTGGACTATTTTGAGGCGAATAAATATTGGGGGCCTCAGCGGTCCCCCCCCCCCTAAGATCAGGTATATAACTAATCATGTTATTAACACAATGGCAATATTTTTGGGGAAATCATTGCAATTATTACATAATTAATTGTGCAATATTGCAAATTTTGATCATTTGACTAAATGAATGCGTAAAAACACTTAAGATGCCGAGCAAATTGAGGAATAGACTTTGTAAAAGTAATTAATCCACTCTCTGTTGAAAATTGTGTATTTACGTGCTAATTAATACTAATTTGCATAAATTTGCATGCATTTCAACACGTTTCTTAATTTCTTGTATATTCGTCTATTGTTTAATTTCTTATGTATTCTATTGTTTTATTTTGCATGTGTTACATTGTTTATAGTTCTTTAGATGCTTTGGGTAAATGTTTATTAACGTTTACATTAGTGTATAGGTCCACTAATTAGAGATTGATGTTACAATACCCTTTAATCTCTTGTATTATTGTACACGTTTTGTACTGATATAATGCAAAAATTGACAAACTCTTTGACGTGTGCTTACTAAATGTTGCGTAACTCGGGAACCGTGGGGACCTATGGTGCCAAATATGGTCTCAAAATGTGCGCAAGTGGTGGTTCCGCGTCCGCATGGATTAGAGATAACTGGAGGTCGGGGTCGTGCCAAAGACTTTAAAAAAGGTACATATATTGCCTTCTCGCCAGACGTTCAGCGTTCGAGATTGGAGTAGCATAGCATGGAGCTGTTAAACCGAAGGGTTACAAATAAGCCGTTAAACACAATCAATTTATCAAACTCTTTGATAACCTTACATTGATCGAAATAGAAGTTAAAGTATGTTTGTTTTAATGGTTAAATAGTCATGCCTGACGCAGTTGATTGAGCTTAAGGGGTTCAGAAAGTTTGTAAAATTATCTACAAAATACTTAAATCTAGAGTCAATTCGGCCATTCCGTTCTCAATATATTGATGTTTAAGTTTCCAATTACAAAACGCCATTTAATTAAGGAACGTCTTTATCAAGACTGAAGTGACGTAGCGTCCGGGTCCTTACAACTAAAGTACTGATACAACCTGCTAAATAGCTTGTAAATATGTTTTCCCGAAAAGTTAAAGTCCGACAATGCTAAGGTTGACTCCAATGCATACAAATGCATAGTTTTAGTGTTTGACCTCAAATGGACTTTGACCTCTACCAAAAATAACAAGTCTTGTATGCATTGAGGTCCATCTTCATACAAAGTCTGAACGTTGTCAGACTTTAACTTTTTGAGAAAACGTATTTACAAGCCATTTACCAGGCTATATCTGTATTTTATAGTTGCAAGGATCCTACGTCACTTAGTCTTGATAAAGACGTTCTTTAACTGATGGCGTTTCAAAATTGAAAACTTCAAACATCAATATAATGAGAACGGAATGGCCGATTTGGCTCTAGTTTGAAGCATTTTGTGGATAATTTTCTGCTTTATAATATCAACTAACATTTTTTACTTACTTTCTGAACCCTTTAAGCACCTTTAGTACTGTGTGATCGATGTGAGCGTTTGGTTAGGCATCCCACTGCAAGTGCAAAACGACTCCTGGCCCCTTTTAAAATACACATGGTGACATTAACCACTGGTCAATTTGGTTTCAGGAGCAAAAATCCTATCAAAATCACATTAGTGGCACGGTCAGGACTATTCCCGAGTGGAAAAGATTGGTCCCTCTTGAAGCTATGAATCCCAGATAATTGGGTCGGGCCTGGTAGTGTTTTTATCTGAGAGCAATGACGTTTTTTCCATGCGAACATCTTTCTTAAATTTAAAAAATCAACATTTTACTACAAATATATTAATTGAATAATGACCACCCGACGTGAATTTATAATTCTGAAGCCTTTTGACTTTTTCATTTTGGCGGTGTCTTCTCGTCGTAGAATTGAAGAAGCTTTCAAGGCCAATTATTGTAACGCATGAAGAGAAAATATATTTATGTGAAACCATCTGCCTTGTCTGACCGGTTAGCTCAGTTGATAGAGCGTTGGACTTATAATCGTAAGGTCGGGAGTTCGAGTCCGGAGTTATGATGATTATATTACAGTGGCTCTAACTGGTATATCAAAGGCTTTGGGTGGCTCATATAACCACTGCGTTGAACATGACCAGGATACCTATTCATTCATTCTTTCTGAATGGTATAACAATGAATGTATTTGGTGATGTACACGAACCACATACCAAATATAGTCAATACGTAGATGTATGTTACCAACATTGCACACCATGTATCTGACCAACATACTACAAAATGGATGTATGTGACACTATGTACGGAAAACATATCAGGAAATAAACTATACATGTGATGTAATGTTTGATCACGTACAAGATCAATCCATCAAACCAATAACTATATAGCGCAGAAGATGTTACAAACAATATTCAGTGGCCCCCGAATTAAGGGTCAAACAGAGAATGTGCTTGAAAAAAGATAGACATTGATCAATCTTTTAAAAGATAATAATATTTGGATGCTAGGAAGAAGTTTCTGACCGGTTAGCCCAGTTGATAGAGCGTGGGACTCGTGATCGGAAGGTCATGAGTTTGAATATGGAGAGCAGCGAGCAGGCAAGCCAATGGCTGTGTGTGGTGCTATTATGTGTAACCAAACATACCACAGCCGGATTCGCTAACCACTATTAAAAGTCAAGACTAAGTGGATCTGGACTCGACTTGGTGGAAGAGGAATAGTTAGTGGACGGCTTCATAAAGGTTGTAAGTTGTGTATGCGACATACCACCAAGCCGTACATGTACACGACTTAACCCCTTCACTGCTCAGCGTATTATGCTAATAGGACTCTTAGACCGGCAGCCAGCTGTCGTTAGGTTAGATGAACTAGGTACCAAGGTTTGATCATGGGATAATGTAGGGGGGTACTTGGAATGATCGAAAAGGTGAGTC
>JAODAI010224956.1:0-10400 GCA_027575025.1 Scotoplanes globosa | reverse complement strand
TTAAAACTGACGTCTATGATTCAGTGGATACGACCGAGCCTATATTCGGGAGATATTTCCAAACCTGTACTTCTCCCAAAGATATAATGCCCGACATATAACTTACAAATGTATTGTTCTACGTGATTGGTATATGAATATTCTCTAAATTGTATCATCCATGGGTGTATCAGAGCAACTGTGAAGAATAATAATGAGAAAACGTGTTGGATCATAGAAACAAGTCACATGTTGTTGGCGAGATAATTATAAAGGGCAATCGAGGAGAAGACGAATGGATGGACTTAGCTCGATTTCAACTGTAAAAAATCCAAAATTTTACTTCAAATATATATATTGGATTACAACCCGACGTGAAGTGGTAATTTAAAAGCTTTTTATTATCACACTTCGGTGATCGTTGTGCATCCTAACATTAAATAGGCGTTTCAGAGGGTTTCAACAAAGACAGTACAAATGACAGTGGATCATGAGGAAGACGGCACGGGCGGAAAGAAAGAGTGTGTAGTTCTTCAGAGAGACCAAGTTGTCAACGCCAGTGATATTTGGTTGGTGACCAACAAGGAGGATGATAATTAAAGCAGTGTGCTATAAGACCACGGAGCGGGTGCTGCACTGAATTTAGCCATATCCAGCTTGATGACGATGGATGCCAAGCCAAACATTTTAAAATAGGCATTGACAAAAAGGATGGGGTGTACGTCTTAATATAGGAATAGTGGTTAAGAACTAGGGTGGATGACGGTCAATAACAGTGATGGGTGATTCAGATTCGAAAGATATACTTCAGTGAGCTATACAATCATGGAAAGGGCCATGATATGGATTTATATATCGGTGGTGTGTAAGATTGAGAAGTTTGCTCTAATAAGGATGTAGAAGGAAAAGCCCGCGAGTTTAATCGAAACGCGGGTAGAAATGTTTGTAATAATAGCTGAGGTGGAACGAAAGTGGACTGGGATATTGATTATAACGTGTGTTCGAGGGAATCAACTATTCCCATTGACTATCAGACTGATATGTTGTGACTATATAGTGACTATATTTTCAAGTAAAAGGTGTGTGTTTATGAACACGGAAAGTATCGGCGTATCACATTATGGTGGTATATAGTTAATGTATACTGAAAAGGGTATTGGGTATAATTGGAAGGACATATGTTGATATATAAATTGGGGAGGATGTCAAGACATAGCTTTATGATTGCATTGGATAGTGTGCCGCCAATGGTTATACATTGGGACATATATCTACGAAATGACTCGAACCGTGACAGGGATAAGCCACTGCTACCAATATATTGTAATCGATAAAGCAACATGGGATGGCCAATCGTATCGAAGGCAGCAGACAAGTCAAGCAGCACAAAAAACAGAGTATTCATTTAATAATGCAATAATTATCCCAATTATGACCAGCTCTAACAACATGAGTTGGAGTCGCAAATAGAGATGCAAATAGAGAGGTAAAACACGTACACGTGTGCTCGCGTTAACGGGTGTTGAAGTACGTATCCTAATGCAAATCACACTTTATAAGGATTCCTCTAAAAATATTCCATTCCTCACACGTTACTTTTAAGCAAAAGCAAAGATGGATATAAACATGATATATACATGCTATTTACCAAACGAAAGGTAATGGTATGGAATAATTTAATATAACAACATCTCACTTTTTATTTTGGGCGCTTAGGACTCATTATGTCAGAGCAGGTCACAATTATGTATAATTATGCTTATTTGTTATATATTTGACAGTTGACTATGTGCCTGGAGATGAATGTCCAATTCAAACACTGAACACGAAGACGGGGATGTGGTTGGTAAGTTAATCCAACATAGTGTTTTTAGTATTCATGCGTTTATTATGGTGTTTGTAGAATATTGTCAATACTTATTGTGAATGCATATGTAATTTGTCTTGAAATCATTCAATAGTTTTGACTTTGATATCACGTAACTGTTAATAATCCGAATCACTCTTCATAATTGACCAGTATACATGTACACAGTGTTGAAAATCCATTATTTAAATATAATTATGTAGATGAGAAGGAAAACTCGTTAAAACCGCACAGAGTGCCTATGCAACACTGTGTGGCTATCTGCATCGAGCTGGCGGGGCTCGTTACCATCTTGATAACTCATCTAGGAGAATGAAAACTCCGAATCCAACACCACACATGTCATCCAGGGCAGCGTTGTGTGGCTATTGTGTTCCAATACATTTATGAATACGACCACTAACGACCACGATTTGGCTACGGCGTCCTGGGTAAACGACGCGCCCCGTGTCCAGGCAGCGGTTAGGAATAATGAAAATCCTGGGGTGTCGACGAAAACGAGGCTATAAATTGTGTATGTCCATGTGACAAAATGGAAGGGAGTTTAGTGGGTGGCTATAATATGTTCCATGCAGGGGGGAGGAGTAATGGGGTTATTATCTTAGCTTAAGAAGGGTTCAGTAAGGAAGTAGTGAGAGCAGAGCGGTGGTAAGGAGTACTTATATTGATATGATTTTTTTATTAAACATCAGCTGGTGTGTATATTGTCGGTCTACGGCCCACAGACTGGTAGGATGGAATCGGATAATATAGCCTTTAGGGATGCGCTGGAGAGGATGGTGGGTCTAATGGAGGAGGTTACCATGGTGTGCGTGGCTGGATATGTAACGCCCATGTTGGGGTTAGAGGGATGCGTCACGAAGAGTGTGTGGATAATTTTGGAAGGAACAGGGAGAGTAACGAGCTGGTGGAATTATGTGATCGCAATGGCATGACTGTGACTGGTTCCTTTTTCCAAAAGAGAGCCAGTCACAAAATTACATATATACAAAACTGTGGTGTATTTGTTAGTAGTTAAGAAGCAATTGTAGAGGGTTAACGATTATAAGGTCATTGCTGGGGAGTATGTTACTACGCAACATATGCCTCTGGTTTTCGTAATACTATTAGAGAAGTGGTGGCTATACAAGGATCATGTGGCCGCATGGTATAGAGACAGGGTGGCACATAGCTTAGGGGAGCCACACGAACATGTAGGGAGTGTAGTAATACAGTGGGGTGTTTTTAGGTTAGCTTTTGTGGGATTTGCAGAGCAACTTGTGGAAGGACATCGGATAAACGTGGGGGATCGTGGAAGAAAAGGCAGATATGGTGGACGAAGGAGATAGAGAGGAGGGTGGAAGAGAAGAGGGAGGTATGGAAGAAATTTAAAGAGTTCAGGGATAGAGCGTACAACCTGACTTAGCATTACGGCTTTTGAGTGTGCCTATACGGAAGCGTAAATGGGATATTGATGACCTTGGAAAGTATCAACAATGTTGGGGTAAGTTTTTAAGGTACTGGCGGATGATATATGATGACGGTCGTTCTGATGGAGAGGTGCGGAAAATGATTCAATCCGGGGCTCTGGCTTGCAGGAATATAGAGAGGGTTATGCCAGATAGGCATATGTCAAAGAAATTAAGATCGTATACCCGTCGCTGTAAAGTAGAGCTCCATAAATTGGGTTATCTGGACAATGATGATATGATATGTATGTGTGATCTTGAACCACAAACCATATTACATATACGGTGTTGTCCACTACTAGAGCACGGCTGTGTTGCTATTGACATTGCTGAGGTAAACACATCCGGCTGAAACACAATAGCGTACATTATGGATCCGATAACAGGAAGAGGAACAACATACCACCATATGTATCACAGTTCAAATGCACACATGAAGTACTACAGTTTTATTATCTCAATAAATAAAAAAACACTATATAAAACCTTATTTAATTAATTTTCAATATTGGGAATGGTGTACCTATGTAGTCGTAACTATATGGAAACACCACATGTTCTTAATAAAATCATTTAACAATGTGTTGATCCTTTGATTTTTTTAAAAAAGAAAATCATATAAATAATACAGGTTAATGGGGTTTGAATAACGCATGGTGACCATTGTCATGGCTGGTTTGGGCTCACTACATTGTTAGGGCAACGGAACCATGCTTGTGAGAACGAGGTTCGAATCCCAGCGCTTTTGTTGTTGGCTATCTTTACGTATATATTCTGGTCTACCGATGGCCCGTAGACTGACATAGTGAAGGGCAACTTGTCACAAAGGCCTACAACACTTCAAACTTACGGCCTGGAAGGCACATTTATTTTGCGACGTTAGGAGACCACTAAAGTGGATGAAGTATAAATACTTATAAATTGTACCGTCACGTTGGGTGGTCATCCAATTTATAAATCTGAAGTCAAATTTGGATATTTTGAATTTGAGAAAGTTGTTAATTAATATCGAACTCTATGGTGTGTTTACACTGCTTTGTGATAATAATGAAGCATGAACCTGATTTTGAAATAATATAAATTATAAGTGCCTATATGTGATTTCATAACGCCCATATCAGTAAATAGCCATATTATTTCCTGACACCCATGTAAGTAGATAGTCGTATTTTAGCTGAAACTTTATAATGACAGCGGCGACACTCAGGACAACTATGTCTGTTTGTAGGCTAAACCTGGTGAGGGGGAGTCCATCAGGTGAAGATATAAAACAACGGCCTGAAGCAGGACTACCTATCTTGTCATTCTAGTTTGGCCATCTTTTCGTAAAGAGTAGGGAGTTTTCCCGGATGGTCATTCCTGTTATTTATTTGTATCGTAAAAACCTTGACTGGGACATTAATATTATTAAGCTACCTAGTAGCAATATAGCCTTGATGCTGATGTGCCGGTATAGCATCGATGCTGATGTGCCGGTATTAAATTATTTCTCTTTAATTTAATTAAACACCAAATACCAGAATGATAAATTTAATATAGAATTATTAACTTATATAGGTATCTACTTCCACTGGTACTTTTTTGTTTTATGATTAATTGATAGCCACCATCAAGGACGTACTTCTGTCAATTGCAATCACCCCCCTCCCCCTCTATCAGGAACTGTAGTGGCATATAGTTTTCAACATTGTAACATAATTATGTGTTGCTACCCCCGCTATATTCGTGAAATGTACCAGCATTATTTTGCTGTACACAGCTAAACTCTATGTTTGTGCACTAGATTCATCATCTACATGTTTTTCGCTGAAACTGCAGGCCTCCACGTTTAAGGAACTCATCAAATCATGCGGACAGGCACCGAGGAGCGCAATTTGTTTTTGTGTATTTACCTTATTTTCTGACAGGAGGGTGTCTATTCGACCAAGTCCTAACATGTTTTTACGTTAGAACACTTCCTTCACGTTATTATGTACATTATTAACCAACTAAACGACGACTTTAATTGCTCTCCTGAAACGCTCTAGGACAGCATTGGTATCCTCTCCTGGCACTTTTCATACATGGAGGCCTGAAACTGTACACCCCTTTATATTGTACATTTATTGATTAAAACCCAAATACCAGTAGAATAATTTTAATGTAGAATTGTCAACTTATATATATAGGTGCCAATATCTGCTTTCACTGGTTCTTATTGGGCGTTTTATTAATAATAATTGTGCAGCCACTATCATTGCACTAATAGACTGTAACACGCATGTAATTTTACAAATTGTAGCATGTATGTTAGTTCCCCCGCTACAGTCATGAAAAGTCCCGGCAGGGCGGGGATTTATTTTGCTGACCACTCTTATGTAAATTCCTCGCTATAGCGGGGACAATTTAAGTGAACATCCAGACATTATTCCCGCCATGCAAGAGGCCGAGCAAAATAGGACACAAATACTTTTGACCACATATATGGTGCATGGCAGATCAGGTATTATGCCTTGGGTCATGTTGAGATATTGGTGTAGAAAGAAAGAGGAGACCATGGCTTTATTTTGATACCCAAATCAAGAAAGTATTAATATTCTAAGTTACTTAAGTTTTTTAACAGAGAAGGCCATATTCCATTGGACTTGTGATATATTTTGGAGGAAAACCCATCATATCTCAAATGGAGAATTGCGACATAATACCCGATCTGCCATGGTGCATCACATATGGGTATGTGTAGTATCATGTAGTATTAGCTTGAAATATGCGCTAAATGTATGACTGAGATAGTCGGTAATATTTGTATCATTAGCCATCCAATGCAATAGTAGAGCAGAAACAATATGGAGAAAGTCCCCGCTAAAACCCGGCTATGTTCCGGTTACATTTGATGCAAGTATCCGGTAACTATCCCGGCCAACCAGGTACATTTGATGTAAGCCTCGGGATAGCTATTCCGGCCAAAATTGCATTGAGCAGATTCCAGCATTCATAAACTGGTATAGCGGGGACACAAAAATCTCAACATCACTGGAAAAACTAACCAACTACCCTACCCCGCCCGATTACAAATTGACAAGTGCATTGTTAACTCATGACATTCTAGTTTTGTTTATGGTCTGTTTGTACGTTGAGATTGCTCTGTGGTTATATGGCAACGAGCTTGTGATTGTGGTAATATCTTGCCATTAATCTGTAGCCACGTCGGGAAGGGCATCCGGTCACACGGGGCTATGCCGCTTCTGTAAAGCCCTTGCGTTGGTAAAGTACTGTCTAAGCCCCACTAGGGGAGTGACAATACGTTAAAAACAACTTTATAAATGACTACATGTTGCAACTTACAAGACATAATGGACACTGCTTCTCGGCAGACTAGAGTATACATCAGTCTTGCTATTTTTCCAAGTCTGATGGAGCGATTATAAATTTGCAATTCAGAAATATGCCAAATTTTTATTCGATCCCTGGACCTATAAATTAGCAAGCCAGCAACCAGGGAGGTAGCACTCTTTGAAAAAAAAGGGCAACATGTGCCATATAACAAGAGAGGGATAAAACTACTTTTACATGTGCCTATAATGAAATTTGCCTTCTCAATGAACCTTCTGCATGTGAGGTCATTTCATTGAATTTAGCAGTATTGTACTAGTAATGTACACCCATGACTAAGGAATAACCATTGCTGATTGGTTGTAAACAGTACACATCATGGGTATGTCATGTCTATGTTTATGCAGACAACCAGCGTGCATAAGGTCATACACAGCTTTCCAGACGATTTTAATAATATATGGATGGGGAAGTGTTCTGACATCTGGCCAGCACCCTACACCTTATCTATGTTTATCACTTGTGACAATTATAATAATATTCAGGATGGGGAATTGTTCTGATAAGCACCCTCCAACTTATCTCTCTTTACCACTTGTGACAATTATAATAACATCCAGGATTGGGAATTAGTCTGACATCTGGTCAGCACTCTACAACTTATCTCTCTTTACCACTTGTGACAATTCATAATAATATTCCGGATGGAGAATTTTGCTGACAGGCACCCTACAACTTATCTCTCTTTATCACTTGTGACAATTATACATAATATTCAGGATGGGGATTAGTCGGACATCTGGCTAGTAGCACTCTACCACTTATCTGTGACAATTATAATAATATTCAGGATGGAGAATTATTTTAGTTTAGTTTAGTTTCTCCTTTATACACAATAAACAACATTCATAGCATTATAGTGAATGTTCATTTACATGATGTACTCTTAAATAAATGTTATAATACACATATTATGTATAATGGAGTGGGACTTAGAAGAAGTATGATACTTTTTTAGTCTAGTCCCGTGACTTGTAGTATAATAAATTATAATTACTTGACACTTAAACAATAATAATAACAATAATAAATATTATCATGGACATAACATCTGTATATGGATATATTCAGATATATAATTACAAATCATATATATGCACACAGCTAATAAACAAAAAATATAAGATATAGGTCAATCTATGCACCATATCATCAATATATATACAGCAGCTACCACCTGTTTTGAATACTCTTTTATCAATTCAATATTTTTTTAATTTTCTAGTAAAATATTAAATTTTAGAACTTGAAATTACATTTTGGGAGGAAATTCCACAATTTACACCAGACATTGGGCCAGCATCCTACAACTTACCTCTTTACCACTTGTAACAATTATAATAATATTCAGGATGGGGATTAGTCTGACATCTTGCCAGCACCCTACACCTTATCTGTCTTTATCACTTGTGACAATTATAATAATATTCCGGATGGGGAATTGTTCTGACAAGCACCCTACAACGTATCTCTCTTTATCACTTGTGACAATTATACATAATATTCAGGATGGGGATTAGTCTGACATCTGGCTAGTAGCACTCTACAACTTATCTCTACCACTTGTGACAATTATAATAATATTCAGGATGAAGGTTTAGTTTAGTTTAGTTTCTCCTTCATACACAATCAACAATATTTATAGCATTATAGTGAATGTTTATTTACATGATGTACTCTTAAATAAATATATATTATAATACACACATTCTGTATAATGGAGTGGGACTAGAAGCAGTATGATACTTTGTGAGTTTAGTCCAGTGACATGTAGTATAATAAATTATAATTATTTGTAGCTTAAACAATAATAACAATAATAATGAATATTTTTATGTACATAACAACACTGTATAAATACAATCATATCTGTATCTGGATATATACAGATGTATAAATATGTGCACACAGATAATAAACAAAAAATAGAAGATATAGGTCAATATATGTACTATAACATTCTGATATACAGCAGCTACCACATGTTTTAATACTCTTTATCAATTACATATTTTTTCAATTTCTTTTAAATATTAAACTTTTAGAATTTAAAATTACATTTTGGGAGGGAATTCCACAATTTAACAGCAGACGTTGGGCCACCACCCTACAACCAAATCTCTCTTTACAACTTGTGTCAATTATAATAATATCCAGGATGGGAATTAGTCTGACATCTGGCCAGCACCCTACAACTTACCTCTTTACCACTTGTGACAATTATAATAATATTCAGGATGAGGAATTGGTGTGACAAGCACCCTACACCTTATCCTCTCTTTATCATTTGTGACAATTATAATAACAACAAACTTTCATTTATCTTTCAGAGTTGGTCAGCCTGACGAGTGCGCTGGTGCCGTGTCTTTCCTGTGTTCAGATGATGCTACATACATCACTGGGGAGAATATAGTCATTGCAGGGGGGCAACCGTCTCGCATCTGAGGAGGAACAATAAACTATCAACAGATCATGACAGATAACTGTAATCCGGGATAAATTAAACAATCCACTCCTCAAATCTTCACTTTATAAAATATTAAATGAAATGTATCACTAATGGTTCTGTTTAAATGGATGACCGCCACCAGGGGCTGAGGCAGTCACCTGTGCGTACATCACAGGGAAGAACATAGTCATTGCAGGGGCCATGCATCTCGCATCTGAGGAGGACCAACAGGGGAGAACATAGTCATTGCAGGGGGCCATCCATCTCGCATCTGAGGAGGACCAACAGGGGAGAACATAGTCATTGCAGGGGCCATGCATCTGAGGAGGACCAACAGGGGAGAACATAGTAATTTCAGGGGGCCATGCATCTTGCATCTGAGGAGGACCAACAGGGGAGAACATAGTAATTGCAGGGGGCCATCCATCTCGCATCTGAGGAGGAACAATAAACTATAAACAGGGAAAACATAGTCATTACAAGGGGTCAACCATCTTGCATCTGAGGAGGATATATAGCCTGCATTATACTTGTGATTGCATGATTAGTATTTTCAATTCGGGGATGATGGCTACATTTCTGTGCTTCTAACTGGTATATGTGATCGACCCATCACCCCTAATGTACCCTGTTTCCACAACAAATGAAGATGCCTTTAAAGGCTGATTAGTTTTTTTGTTTGATATAATTTACCTAAATCATGCCATGAATTATAAAAATGATGGATGTTTAACACATGCTGCTTTCGGTGCATTTTGGAAACGAAAAAGTTGATAAAAATTGATAGTCATATCAGTTGATGTTTATAAATTGAAATGTAATTCACAATTTATTAACGTACGAAACTGTATATTGATATACACTTTGCTAACCGTACTCATTAGATGCATACATATGGCTTCTGCACCTTACATCATTTCATCAAATCTCGCAGTATTATACTATTAAATACACCCACGACTAAGTATAACAATTGCTCAATGGCTGATTACCAGACAATGACCATGATGATTGGCTGTATGGTGTTATTGTTTACTGATTCAAACACCTTGGCAGCCAGTGCAGAAGATATATTACTGATCATATTTTATTACAAGATGTCTAGCTCCATTATTGATTCCTTGCTTTAGCTAGGAATCTATGCGATGGTGATAGCGTGTGTGTGGATGTGCGGGTGTGTGTGTGTGTGCGGGTGTGCGTGCGTGCGGGTGTGTGTGTGTGTGTGACGCCGGCTCGTAAACACGATAAGTCCAAAAGTACTTATCGCACAATCTTAAGATTTGAT
>JAODAI010224845.1:0-10401 GCA_027575025.1 Scotoplanes globosa | reverse complement strand
TAGAAGTCAATGCAACTGTCCTGCTAAGGTAGGTTTAAGTGTAAGGTATATATATATTATATATATACTATATATGTAACCGATCAACAAATACATTGCTTTCGTTTAGTACACAAGATAAGAGTTAATAAATAGGTATAATGTCACGTCGTCTATAGTCAAATTAACTTCTTCAAATTATCAATGTCTATACATTTTTACACGTTCTATATGCTTGTCTGTCTGTCTAAAATTACCATTTTTGTAGAAACTTTATTCCATGCATGTCATGCATATCATCCCTTGTAACGAGAGAACGGAACGAATATATCGTGAAGTTTCAAATCACACGTAGTATATATACCACTTTATAATTTAAAATGATATTATATTTCGTTTCTTTCATTTCCGTAGAACAATTTGAATTGTTAATTTGTTAATTAAATCGGTACTGTATCCATATTGATTGCTAAATAACAATCACGAAAATTTAATTTAAAAATTACATATTATAATAATATTACTGCAAATTGTTTGGAATTAAAAAATATGAATTTGTTAATTTGTTTCATTCTGCGTGTCTGAAAAGGTTTTGAGTATAATTGCCATTGCGCCAAACTGTCCGAAGGTCGCGGGCTATACGCTCCTTATAGTGCTCAAATTTAATACATAAGTATACGCTCCTTAGTGCCAGCAACTTAATACATGATCATCGGCAGAGACGAAGACCGATCAACCGCGCTGCATCCCTGGTATAAATCATATTTAAATAATATTAATGATAATTGATTGTCATAGCAACCTATGCACACAAATATATTCAAAGGTCCTTCACAATTATTACCCTGGTCCGCTGTGCCCTGTCAAATCTACACATCATATGTGCACTCTTAAAATCATTAATTCCCAACACAATAGTGCTACAAGTTATCCTCACGAGGAGTTCCGTATGAGCTGCCAAATAGCGGCACATCACTATAAATACAAATTGCCTCGCAGGTACAAGGTACCCAATTATACACATGGGTGAAGTGAAGCAATCACTGTAAAGTGCCTCGATCAAGGACCACTGGCCTGCAAACATACCAATAGTTGCGCTGGGGTGCGAACTCGCAATATTACAATCACGATCCCGTTGCCCTATAGCCACTCGGCCATCTCGGATTTTCAATACATCATGTTTGTATATACACATGATCTGGTTATACTACAGCGTGATACTTTCTATATTAATATTCATATCGCAATAATATAGTGTAGTGTAGCTTGGCAATTGTAATTATCATTGCAGTGGTCATTAGCTTTGAGAGCAGTCTTGCCGTTTTCTATATAGCGTCCTTCGTATATTTCGGATGTCATAAATGCCTTATACATTGAACCACATTGTGTTTACGAATACATTTGAATTTAATTTCAATACTGAAACATATAGGGTTGTCATCCATGCCGTATGTTAACGAAGAGTCGTAAATTATGAATTTGTGTTATAAACAGTATAATTTCTTAGTCAATTTGTCATATAAAGGTAACTTTGTTTACAGCCATTTGATAATCCTCCCAAAGTCCACGTGACGTAACGAACGACCACGGAGGTAGAGGAGAAAACCGGATCGAGGTAAAACCTCCAGTTGCATCCATGGACATTCTATTTGCATGTATTACCGTGGATCAAACCCGGATACAGCGGCACAAGAGCGTGGCGCTTACTACTAAGCCACAGCCTACTTCATAAACAAAATGTGGTACAATTGTAGGATAACTGTAACCGTAACCTATGAAGGATACTACAAAATAGCAAGGCTGTTTTTAAAAGCTATATTGTGCTATGATAATCTCAAGACAGTTTTGGGGAGTGGGGTGGCCCGGGCTTTTAAGGGTATTTTCTCCTAAAGCTGGTAGGTTATGCAGTAGGGCCCGTTGTTTCTAATGAAACATTATACTACTGTCTTTGTATTATTAATTTAGAGGGCAGTATTTGGTAAGAACCACGGGTTACACATATACGATACATTTCAAGCATTTGACGTTTAAACTTTGCTATGAGGTTGAGATTTTCGAGGAAATTGTCTAGAGGTTAGTCTATTGATGATGTCATCACTCGACAAGCCACACATTTTTATGTATTTCTTTATAATACATTTCATTATAGGGCCATATCCAAAATTACCGTAGGTGTGGCGGGACGAAATTTGATAGCTATTTCCATTGTCATGATGCGTGTGCCATTCGTTTGGTAAATGTTTAATGATATCCATGTAAGCAAGTAGATTGCAGGCTACATTCAGACACATTACAATACAACATTAATCACAACGTGTTTTCGTGGTAACGCGTATAAATGTTGTGACGGGATAAAAAGATAAATATCAGGAAAAGTTGGGACTTGGAAGTAGGTGTCGTTTTTCTCAAAAGTGTTTGGATATAAAGTGTTATTTCCATCACACACAGTATTTAGTTATCCTTCAATTACTTAGTAAAATAATCATGACATTCAGATCTCCTTAACAATAGCATATCTTAGTTTTAAGGAAAAATGGTGTGGCAGAACGGAATGTGGCAGGATGGAAAACTATCCGGACATTAAAGGTATGGATAAATTTGGTCAAACTATGTCCTGCCATACGGAAAAACGTCTAAATTGATCCTATTTTGAGGAAAAAATGCATTTCTTTTATTTTTGTTGTTGTAAATCCTAATTAGTATTGGTAACTATTATACCAAGAGGTGAAATCATAATTATTCTGATACTGTTTTATTATGAGACCATTTTTGGATATGGCCCTATATGGCCCTATATTTCTCTATTTAAAAAGAAAAAAATCTCACGCTGGTACACAGAAAAAGAAATTTACTCAAAAATATGAGTAAAGCTACATCCCGTATTCTACTATCAAGTCAGAGTAAAGTTGCACGTACATTATGAGTATTGCTAGAATATATACTAGTTAAACTTCGTAAAGTTACATCCCTTAAACTACCATGCTATTTGTTTAGATGGACAATGTATAACATATATTCTCTAGATAAAAATATTATGTTCCACTGAACATTGAGTAAATTCACACAACGACAGAAAGGTGAAACTTCAACAAATAGTATGGCCCTGTGAACAGTGTGTGTCCATCTTTGACATAAGTACCTTAATTGAAGTGAAATAAGTATTACAAATATATTTGTGTTTTAATGTGGACATGACTTTACCAACCAGCTAACTATATTGTCATTGGACATGGGATGGCTACCGTTAGTTACTGTCAGTGTGAATTTCCGCCATTAACGCATTCGGTATCTTTAAAGAATCATACATTGTCAAACGTTGTATTACAAACGTTCACATTGTAGCTCAGGCTTACTGGTGACAAATACACTTTAAACTATATATTCCTACATTCACGTCCACACAAAAACACAAACGGATTTGTAATACTTATTCATTTTAATTAAGGTATTTAGCATGTCCATGGATACTGTCCATATTTACTGAAAATTCAACCTTTCTTCTGCACGATATCTAGCTCCACGTGCTCATAAAATGGCGTGCCTGTGAAATAATATACTCATTCAACTTGCACAACTGCATGGGTAATTGCATGTGCTTCAAGTTCAAAACAAGTAACTTTAAATACAAAGCTTGTATTATTAGCTCATTGCATATTGGATATATTTACTTAGTAGTTAGTCAATTAAAAACATTGGTTAGTATTGGTGATATAAACTGGTATAAATACCACATGATATCTAACGTCAACATTTCGATATTGTTAAGGTTAGTAAATCAAAACACGTTTGAATAACATACTGTTAATACTTATGAACCCAATGGTTGTATTTATAAAATTGATGCACATTAGTTGGGTAACTAGTTTATTGAGTAAATCCACTCTCGTTGAGTACATTTCGTTTTCTGTGATAGATGTAAACTTGTTGTCTTAGTCCCGCCGCCCGCAGCGCATATGGGAACGTCAAGTTCCGTTCATATCGTACCAGAAGTATGGTTCAGTATGTAAAACGTCTTACAAAATGCCACGTTTTGGTCACATATAATTATATTACAGCAATTATATAAGAGCTATGCACCGAATTCAAATGGTATCAAAATATTTAACATTATTTCAATTTAAAAGCACTTAATTCACAACATAATTAAAAAAATAAGTACCGTATTTTTATATTCGTAAAAAAATATTTGTAATAAATTTCCAGTGGAGAATGAGCTTAAATAATCCTTAATCATAATTTAAACTATTATAACGTTTGAATTGGCCATGCTATCACGCCATATCAAGCGATGTTCGAGATTATAGTTTGTTTACTTTCTAGTATGTAACAACCATTATGATTGACTGAAAATAACCGTCGTACTTTTCCTGACGAAAAAAATGTTTTTAGTAAATTCCCCAAAACTGCAAATCCGTGCGTTGTGATTGGCTAATATGGTCATTATCGATGCTCGTTCACGTCCAGTAACTTGTATTTCGTTTGGTCGATGATATTGAAATGATCAAATCAGGACGAATCTTCTCATATGTTAGGTCAAATATCTTCTAGGAATCGTGAGAATCTCAATAAATGTGGATGTCCAAGAACCGTATGTCAGATTGAGTTGATCCTCAAGCCAGTTGATACTCAGTTTGTATGTTTGCATTGTGTACATTTGCAGGCACCTAAGGTGAAAAATAACCTTTAGATCTTACTTCCGATACACTACACACAGTTTAATTATAATGCTACTCAAGGACGATAGATAATGACTCCAACATTGTGTGATCACTCAGCACGAGTCGACTCCATTTCAAGCAATCTGTATAAAGTTTTATTGACAAGCTCAATCACGAACATATATCGCATGCGGGCAACGTGAGGTGTGTGGAACGCCACAATGGTTAAAAATAAGATGCTTTGCAGTCTAGCAGCCTCTAATTAAAACAGCCGTTATAAGTCAAAGCTAAAACTGTATGTATTCCAGATAAACTATTATTACCGTGATATATCACACGACACATCTTGCTGTTGTTACCGTTATAGGTTATGTAATCGTCGTAGTCCAGATAAAGAACTAGGCTACAGAAGAGCGAAAATGCTTAGAAAAGCAAAACTTCTGTGCCAATTGAATTGCAAGGGCGTTGTACTATTCTAGACAAAAATAGCAATATAACTGTTAAAGTCAAATAATGTAATACCAAAAACATGTTAGAAATGTTGCTGGTATCTTTCTGTCTGATGAATTACAATTATCTTGATGATGTCAGAAAAAAATCATAGAATTATCGTTGCGCGATTCACTGCAAAAAGTATTAAACTTGACTGTACTAGTGGCTATATGTGTTTTTGGTAAAGCGGTAATCTCAAATAATATAATATTGCGCGAATAGAATATCGCCACAGAAGAACACCTTGGCATTGATCCTTCTCCCTTGATGTTCAGCGTGGTTTGGAGCATGACCATCAATCCAGTGATCATCGACTAGGAAAAATATGTGAGGACGACGTTATTAAACTGGAAGGTTGGAAATGAGCCGCCGTTAAACACATTCAACTTCCCATTATCGTTTGGCTAGGTGGGCTTCTTGCAAGTCAAAACTAAAGCAATGTGTGTTGTAGTTAAACATATCTGGATGGCATGTCATTTCATCGAATTTAGCAGTATTATAATGTATACATCCATGAATCGGGCTAAGTGGGTTAATAAACAAATGTACATGTTTTTATTTCCATAACACATCAATTTGAATATTGTTTCGGACGTTACAAAACTGTTAACGGAAAATTAGCTAACTTTTTGAGCTAAAATGAGCTAACTAAACGCCACTGCAGTACCATAAATTATTTTTAATTATTTGGCAATACTGATGGAGTACCCAATGAGCAGTTCAGTGTATATTGATGTCAGTAGCAACGTCCAAGTAGTAGCTATAGTCATGGTGGTAAATGAGATGGAAGGTTTTATGAGAAAAGGAAAATGAGATTTTAAATGCACCGTGCAACTAAGATGGTTGAAATCATTAATCATAAGGTGTATTTTCTCAATGTACTATTCATGCACAGTAACCATCTATAAGAAAGAACAATATTATATAAAGGATTCCGAACTTTGCAGTCAACATACATGTATGATATATGATATGCATTATCTATCATGATAGTATCACAGTATGCCTATATCAGTATATGTAATATTATACGTGATTTAATATTCAGGCTATAATATGATATACATGTATGATATATACATAATCTCTAAGCACACAATATAACGACATATGCTGGTACAAATGCGGTAGTGTTGTTATACCGCACATCGTACCACGTGATTAATTACCAATGGCCAGTACTTCTGGCGACATTATCTTTGGTGTAATCAGTTTAAAAGACGTCACTGGGAAAATGTTCAAGGCCGAAGAACCAACATGTTTATTTATATAACATCAATTATGATAAACAGTACGGTACCCCTGTCGCGTATCAAGATACCGCAGCTTCCCGCTGATTGAAAGGACAAAACGTCGAGCGAACATATCCAGCAGATTATTAACGTCTTGAAGTGAGCAATTTACAATTCATAAACTTTATTTATACCGGTCTACAAACGCCAAAGTATAATTACCGTCGTGCCGTATACCTGTCACTGATTGCATGTTACTGGGTACTAACAGTATTAGGTGATACAGCGTTACGGCCTATCGTTGATGTCCAATCCCAAGTTTACACTAGCATTGGGTGACAATGATGTAGCCGTCGTGTCCGAATGGCGTCCAATGCATTTTATCACCATTTTCGTAAGCGTGACTCTGTTTATATTAGGCAGATGATACGACACAGTCTGACGTTGATGTCCAATCTTGACAGAGTTTACACTGGCATTGAGTGACAGTGATGTAGCCATCATAGCCGAATGGCGTCCAATGCATTCTATCACCATTTTCATAATCAGGTGGGCTGGTGTGATTATGTTTATAGTAGACATGTGATACGACACGGTCTGACGTTGATGTCCACTCTTGACAGAGTTTACACTGGCATTGAGTGACAATGATGTAGCCATCATAGCCGAATGGCGTCCAATGCATTATATCACCATTTTTATAATCAGGTGGGCTGGTGTGATTCTGTTTATAGTAGACATGTGATACGATACGGTCTGACTTTGATGTCCACTCTTGACAAAGTTTACACTGGTATTGAGTGACAGTGACGTATTCGTCAGGCCGAATGGCGTCCAATGCATTGTATCACTATTTCCATAATCAGAGATGGGCTGGTGTGATTATATTTATAGTAGGCAGGTGCTACGACACGGTATCTGACGTTGATGTCCAATCTTGACAAAGTTTACACTGGCATTGAGTGACAGTGATGTAGCCGTCATGGCCAAACGACTTTAATCAAGTTGAATGACGGTGGTGTAGCCGTTAGCCGAACAGCGTTCAATGCCTTTTGTCACGATTTTTGTAATAAAGTGTGCTGGTGTGATACTTTATATTGCCAGTGGGCTTGTGATACGACACGTTCTGACATTGATGTCCAATCTTCACAAAGTTTACACTGACTTTGGCTGACAATTATGGTGCAGCCGCCATGGCCAAATGACTTTTACTGCCTTGTATCACTATTTGTATAATCAGGCACAGTTGGGTCATTGTGATACTATATGCGATAGGACATAATCCATCGTTACTGTCCAATATTGATACACTTTATAAGGCTATGCATGATGGCGATGTATTGCCGCCAGCCAAACGGCGTTCGGTGATTTTTGTCAATACTCTAGTAGGCCTATAATACATCAATACCCCTAAGGGAGAACAGAAAATTAATTGGCTTAAATTAATTGGAAGAAATATTCGGAACATTAATATAGCAGTTAACGGTGTGACTCATCGTCGAACATAGCCAATTATCAGAGTTTGGCTCGTTAATAGACATTTTTGGAATGTTCTGATTCGTCGCACTATGTTATCGTGACGGCCACGTCCCAGAGAGAGAGAGAGAGAGAGAGAGAAAATATAATCAGATGGGCTAGTGTGCCAAACTTTATATTTTACATGTAACACGACATTACAATTTTCGCCCACTGAAAACTTTACCACATCACTGTAGCCCGCGACATTTTTATTCCCATGACGGGAAGGGCCAAGTGGTCAAATATCAGCGACAAATTATACACAGTACTTTGTGCACGTACGTCGTACACTGCATGCATGAGTCAAACACATACTAACTGTATTCGGCGCTGACTGTGGCCTAGTTAGTACTACTACTACTAGTATACGTGTGTGGTAAATATTCACGGTTGTTTAGCGATTGTTTAATTAAGCTGAGTTCATATAGACTGTCTTTATATTAGTTTTAGTAAGGGAATACTTATATTAATTATTAATATTATATTGTCACATCTGCCACTTGCTCATTTAAATAACACACAGTCACTCTCAGAAAACATACAACATAATACAATGTACCAATACAATGCCCATAGTTAGCCAATCAGAGATGGTATATGGCAAAAATGGCCCTTCCCATTATGGGAATACAAATTTCGCGCCCGACTTTTTTGCATAAACAAACTTGGAGTGAAATTGAATAAAATATTGCACCAGATTTCATGTGAGGGCATTTAGATGTCCCAGAAATGTTTGTACGCCCCGCGCTAACCAAGGTGGCGCTCTGCTTAGATGGTATCTCATATATATCAGTGGAATATACAAATCAGTAACACGCATCATATAATTGTGAGTTCAAACATCTTTAAAATAGTTTGGCCGTTGAATGGATACTTTGCCGTAAACATTGATGCTTACTATTTTTCAGGAATTCAATATCCATGTGGGCCGCAGGTCGGTCTATAATGAATATGTGCCCGGTACAAAACATAATATATAAAATATGTATATATTTCAGTTAACCATTAAAGCATAATTTGTGTCCATAGATGCACTTCGTTTTTCAAAAATAATCTGGGGGAGGTCCCCCAAACCACCCCTCGGTGCTTCGCACCTGCAGCTCTCGCAAGTTCTGGCTTCGCCCGAATTCGGCCCCCCTTCGGCCCCCTTCCTCCCCCTTTCGCCCCCCTTCGGCGCCCCCCTTTCGGCGCCCCCTTTCGGCGCCCCCTTTCGGCGCCCCCCCTTTCTAAAAACCATTGGTCCAACTGTCAGTATCCGATATGATCATGCCTAACGAAGGGGTGTGGATAAAGTAGGAATACCACCCTTATATCCTTCCATATCTGTCTTAAAAATGTTAACAATTACGGTTATTATGACTAGGATAGACTGCACCTAAATTATACCAAAGCTGAATTTATCGTATTTAGGACAAACTATTACACAGTTAGTCTTTTAGGCTTTGTTGTTGTTGGTTGTGTTTAACGGCTCATTTATAACCTTCCGGTTTAATAGCGCCGTCCTCGGATTTTTCCTAGTCGAGGATCACTGGATTGTTGACCATGCTCCAATCCGGCCAGAGATTATCATTTTACAATCCGGGCATAATTAGATACCTTCTTAGAAGTTACTGCGTCACCCTGTTCATCTAAGTTAGTTTTGAAAATACTTTAGCCCAAAACATCCACCGATGATGTGACTTTTTAAACACATTTTAAAAATACAATAAACTTCTAGTAGCCTACATTTCCACTGTATAGGGCAGGTAATTGTATTATGGTACATGCCCATACTCCGGCTTGATTGATGTGTTGATTATGTTTCATGGCCTTTTACAACTCGGAGGTTATACTATGAGCCACCCAAATCCTTTGTGATGTACCGGTACCAGTACGAGTCACTGAAATGTAATCATCACCACACCGTATTCGAACCCCCGACCTTGCAACCATAATCCAACGCTCTGCTCTATTAACTGAGGTAAACTTTGAAGGTCATTAAAATAACTTGAGGCAGTAGATTAAGTCAGCCTGGCTATCATTTTGTTATATTTTGTATACAGGCATGTGTCTAGACTATTTGTTCGCGTACCTAAAGCTCTGTTTACAACTTTGGTATGTACCTTTGAATCTGCGTTATATGCCTATACCTACATCATGACCCCAGTCATGCACGAAGAACAATGGCACGCTTCATCAATCATCAAATTCAATGAATAAGTTGATTATTTAAAAATAAACTGTCACTCGAGTCAAGTTATTTTCGATCCGTTTCTAAGAATGTATCAGAAGAATGTCAATATCCACAATCCATCATAACTCAAAACCATGACACTATTGAACTTGTAAATTGACAATAGTTTGTATTATCAATTGTCCCCAAGGTTAGAAATGAGCCGAACTACTATTGATAAACAACTATTGAGCCGATAAGCAACTATTGATTGTATCATGTTATTTGAACTGTTAAAGGACAAGTCCACAGGATTATTTAAACTGACATACGGATGCATAATAATATAAAACAATCACTAAAGCAGACA
>JAODAI010224734.1:0-10402 GCA_027575025.1 Scotoplanes globosa | reverse complement strand
CCCAAATTAAACCTGTCATAAACCGGTTTCATATCACTGTGTTATATAGTTATTAGTTTGGGGTCAGTTGCCTTAATAATTGTGCAGTGTATTTTTATATTCTACTTCTAGGTAGTTGTCTCCTGGACTACCAGTATTATTCTAGCAGCTATTACCATGGTATATAATATGTCCAGTATATCCTGGCTACTAAAGACCCTTTGTTCCCTAAAAAATAACCCATTATGTGTAATCCAACTGAAATTAAAATTAAAATTACAATATCAATTTCATTTTGTATCCTCTAAACCTGTATAGAAAATAAATGAATGGAATTCTTTACTACATTGTAACACAATAACAACACACAGATCACAGAGTAAGGTAGACACAATAACAACTGACTGAGTAACAGATCACAGAGTAAGGTAGACAATTATTGATTAGCACCATTGTGTCAATGTTTAATGCCTTTACCTTTTTATTTTCACCTGCCCACTATTAAATTGGCACACAATAGAGCAGTTACTGGATGCTCTATTGTGTTTACAATAGTTGACTGTGGTTTGGAAGTAATCCTTTGAATGTTTTGATTATTTTGGTTTTTGACTCCTAGAGATTGATTTGTGAAGCTGCATGAGTTTCCATATATTCAGCTGAACAATCACCGCTCTGCACTATTTATTCAGAGTTATAGAACTGAAGTTGTTTTTGCTGTAAGTGTAATATACTATATTTCTAGTAAAAGAAATATGGAGGAAGAACAGTGCTATTTCAAGTGGAAGTTTGGATGTGATCATGGTGACAAAGATTTGAGATCTGCTGGAAGTGCAAGAATAAAGACAGTTATCAAATGTAGCAAACAATATGGTGATGGTAGGCATGTTCTGCTACAAGAACAACTTGACTCTAACAGTAACCATACCATTCAGTGTCACATAAATTGTGTATCGACATATGTTTCACAACAACAGATAAATATACATCTCAAAAGACAAGGAGTCCCACCACAGAAGTCGGCAATTACATTAAACAAACGACGTTCTGATGCATGTCACTTTGAATTCTTGCACCATTGTATATTCTGCGGTTCTCCATGTAATACTGAGAAGGATCCCAAGCACCCCGATCGCTGGAGACGTGCTGTGTTATGCAGAACTGCTGATCGCGGTAGTGGTGCAAAATCATTCAAAGCCTTAATTATCGAAACGTGTGATACTCGAACTGATGACTGGGCTAGCGAAGTGAGGGTACGTGTCCTGGGCGCGGTGAGTGACCTACATGCTGCCGATGGTCGTTACCATGTTGATTGTATGGCAAAGTTCATGGGAGAAAGATCGGTTAAGTATGCATCTGCAATCAATGCAGAAGCTGAAGATGATGACAATGCTTTCATTGCGCTTGTTACCAAGCTTCGTGAAGACCTTTCTCAAATCTGGAACTCTGTAGAATTGTTCCAATTGTACGAAGACAATGGGGGTACCAGATTGACGGCACGAAAACAATTGGTGAAACAACTTTCAGATCATTTCGGTGAAGATCTTCTTGTGTTATCGTCTCCTGGCGTAGCTAATCTAGTTGTATTTCGAAGCAAAACATTGGGTCTCTTAAAGCTGGTTTCATCTGATGACTATTGTGAATTAGATACTGCAATCAACAGAGTCTGAAAGAGTATCATTCAAGAACTTCAAGATATGGAGTACAATAAACAACATTATGACATTCGAATTGACAAAGACAGTGCCGCAGACTGTGTAAGTGATACACTATTTCATCTCCTGGCGAAAATATCGCCGAAACTAGACAAAACGCTACCATCAATACTCATTGGCAATATCGTTATCAGTTCGCTCATGAACATCCCAACAACGCTTCAAATTGCACTAGGTATGATTATGAGAGATTCAAAGGACATTGTACAACAACTGCATCATTTTGGAGTCTCGTGCTCATATGATGAATTTCTTCGCTTAAAAAAATCAGCCGCAGTAGCAGCTGCCGCCGAAACCAGTCTGACTGGTTTATCTGATTGTCATGTCGGGTTAGTGCAGGCAGTCGCTGACAATTTTGATGCGGATATTTCTTCTCAAAATGGAAAGTTGTCCACACACTCCTTAGCTCTACTCTTGACACAACCACAACA
Source organism: Scotoplanes globosa (assembly GCA_027575025.1). Lineage (NCBI taxonomy): Eukaryota > Metazoa > Echinodermata > Holothuroidea > Elasipodida > Elpidiidae > Scotoplanes > Scotoplanes globosa. The sequence goes on along the minus strand of JAODAI010224734.1, from coordinate 8,280 downwards.
TTCACCTGTATCGCAGGATGCTGTGCAGCAGACGATCCCCCGTTTGAAGAAAGCTGATATGCCAACCCCAATTCAATACCAACTGGAGATTCAAAGATATAATGGACCAAAGAAACCAAGTATGCCCATGCAATCTACCGTGAGAGTGGTATTACCTCTGAAGTTCTTGGCTCACAATGTCATTGTACAAGAGAGAGCAAAGGTAAACGACTTTTCCTTTATCAAAGACATTACGTCTGGCGATGCATGTCCCGAGTTCAACGGATACAACACAAAACTGTGTCGAGAGCAAGGACAGTCCCTATCACCCAAGAATAAAACAGTGTACATGCCTCTTATCGACATGCCACCAGCAGACCCTGATACGATGATGACTGCCTTAGTACAGGCCGAGAGGTTAATAGGCCAAACTGGCCAGGAGTTTACCGTTTTTACATGCGATCAACAATTGTACAGGGTATCATTACAGATATTATGGACATCCAAAGCAGTTTGAACATGTGGTACTGCGTCTTGGTGGCATGCATATGCTAATGAGCTATGTTGGAGCAGTTGGAAGCTTAATGGCAGAAAGTGGACTAGCAGAAATCATGAATGAAGCATTTTCGGGGGTTCCAAAAATGTTGTCGGGAAAGAAGTTCCCACAGAATGTTCGCGCCCTTCGTATTGTTGCTGAAGAACTGCTGCGTGGGATTGTTCAGGACAATGACATGAGGAGTTATGATGAACTTGTCTTATCTCTTGACGACATGGCAAGCAGTAGAACGGCAAAATTGTGGGTCGATGTGGTTATTAAACCGGTCTTCATCATGATGCAGTACATCCGAGCAGAGCGGGAAGGTGACTGGCCACTTCATCTAGGGGCTGTTGAACAGATGATGCCTTACTTCTTTGCCAGCGGGCATGTCAATTATGCACGGTATGGACTATATTACATTCGGTCAATGGAAAGACTACCATCAGAGATCAGAGATAGATTCATGAAAGGTGAACATGTCATGCACCACATCCCAGGTTTATGGAACGGTATCTGGAGTGATATGTTCATCGAAACCACCTTCATGAGATATGGTCACAATCACGGGGGAATCATTGGAATCACACTGCGGCCAGAAACTCTGAAGACATGGGCACCTGGTCTCCACATTCGAAGCAAGCTGGTTGAAGACATTGCCTGTATGAGTGACCCAGATCGTGCAGCAAGACAGGATACCCACAAAGAGGAGCAGAAATCAAGGATTGCAGGAGACGCTGCTGACAGGGCAACGATTCGTCAAAAGTTAGATCGGAGCATCGACCCTCTGTCCATGAGCAACGAAGCAGACAAGATAGTGAACATTGTCAGTGGTCGAGTGGCGCCTGTTTCCGTGAACGTTGACACGACTGTGGCCATTGGGACCAAACAAATGCAAGAATTTGAGGGCTCTTGGCCAGATGGCTTTTACAATCCGATTTCAAAGAAGACGGTGACGATGCAAGTCACAGAGAAGCATATATGGGTATTGGAACAGCAAAGTTATTCGACACCACCCTTCTCTTTGCACGAGTCATGGGACTACAGGCTAGCAGCCGTGAAACAGTGGACATTAAAACATTGCTGTCGTATGAGCTATCCCCGGTACCTACATCGATGTTCAATGACGCAGGTGACATGAGAACGGGAAAGGCTAAGGCACAGTTGAAGAAACAACTACAAGTTGAGATGTCGTCAAGACACGAATTACCCAAATTCAAATGCAGGGTGCTAGATGGTTCAGCTGTCCTCTGGGTCATACACTGGCCAGCGAACGGGACAGTCCGTTATGAACTTCAAGCAGTACATCCAACAGGTACCACAGTGTGTTCGACAGGTACCAAGATGTCAGTACCAAGAGCACGACCAGATGCAACAGAACAACAGAAGCAAGCAGAGTACACCGACTGGCTCTAGACACACCTCTACCCCACAGAAAGTTGTCTTGACAGTGTCTGAGAATAAATCACAGCTGACGAAAATTATCTGTGAAGAGCTGACCAGAGACACTATCTTCTACCGAGACTACACTACGACACACAAGCTTGTCATCACTGACAGTAATAACGCACCGGTTGAAATAAGTTATGGGGGAGTGGTGATTCACCGTGAAGACATGTCTACATCACATGAAGAGGCAGATTGCATCATTGTTCAACAGGCAATAACAGTTGCGACTGAATGCCAGGTTAGCGTGTCCGTGGTTGCAGACGACACCGACGTCTTTATCCTTCTGCTTCACCACTACTTTGAGCGACAGTTAACCAGTCAAATGATCATGGAATCGCCAATTCATGGTATACTTGTTATTGACATACAAGCTAGCTACTGTTAAAGAACAGCAGAACATAGTCGACGGACTGCTGTCTATGCACGCCCTATCAGGATGTGATACATGTGCAGGCTATTTTGGTATTGGTAAGGCAAGGGTACTGAAAGTTCTGCGAGAAGGCTACTCCTTGTCACTTTTGGGTGACATTCGTGCATTGTTACCGGATATAACAAGACAGGCAACTAAGTTTGTGGCGGCATGCTATAGACATAAGAACTGTAGCAGTATGTCCGAAGCAAGAAAGGAGTCATGGGTCTCAAAGATTGGAAAGAGCACCACATCCATACCAAAGCTGAAGTCTCTGCCTCCAACAACAGAAGAATTTCTGGAAAATGTCAAACGGGCACATCTGCAGGCAGCTGTATGGAAACACGCTCTAGATTTAGAACCTCCACCGCTCGATCCAACAGAATATGGATATGTTCGTGATGACAGGTCCAAGCCTATGTTGCCCAAATCAATACACGAGGATATCTCCCTTGCTCCAGAGGAGATTCTGAAACTCATTCGCTGTTCATGTGAAAGTGGAACACCTTGCAAATCCAGAAGATGTGGATGTGTGCGAGGTAATCTACCGTGTACTGTATTTTGCAGATGTCATGCTGAGGACTGCCATAATGAACTGACTAAATGTGATATCGACTCTGATGCAGCCAACGACGATGACAACTAGACGTAACAGGTATGTCATCATATAATGAAGAGGACATCATAGTGATAACTGTGTACAGTGTCATGCACTATATAATGTTGTAGTATTGTACTTAGTTAAAGGGGAAGAATTTCTGAATGTGACATTGCTTGATCAGGACTTTATGACCTGGTGACTGTCGGCAAATATATATATATATATATATATATAATCATACTATATACGTCAATGACAAACTACTAATATCATATTGAAGGCTGCTCAATGATGACGTCAAAATTTAGAGCAATGAAGCCTGTCATTGGAAGTACAGTAACATGTTAAAAATTGACAAAGAATAAAGGGAGGCACCAAATCATTTAAACAACATCAGAAATGAATTCCTTGACCCCCAAAACCGCGAAGACCATATTTTGATAAGCCTAGTAGGTCAAACAGTCAATATAAGTAATTCCAAAATGGCCGACGGCGGCCATTTTGGATTTATGCAAATAAAAAAAGTTGCCCAAAGATGACACGATGTCATCAAGTGGATTCTTATTGTCTATGGTCTCGGTAACCAAAATCAATAAAAAAAATACCGTATATACTCCACTTCCAGGTTTTCTAGTTGGCTGCTGGACTAACAGTTATTAAATGGTGGTTATTCAAGGAACAGGTGGATGAAGTGTATAAATATAGCATGACGCATAGCTTTGCGGAGCTATATGATCATGTATGTGGGGTAGAGAAAGAATGGAGGTTTTTTAAACTTGCTTTTGTGAGAGAGAGAGATAAATAGTTGGTTAATGGCACATCAGCAGCTAAGGTTATATGAGTGCCGAGATGGGTTTAATATTCATATTCAATTCAGGAAATTGAAACGATACATACAGATATACGATACAAGCCAAACAAAAAGGATGGGGCAGAGGAACTTTGTAGAAGGACATCGGACAATAGGGGCGGGGGGAGTGTCGTGGAAGAAAATCCGGATGTGAAGGACGAAGGATGTGGAGAGGGCGGTGGGTGAGAAGAGGGAGGTTTGGAAAAAAATGGAAGAGGCCATATATAGGGGGTACAGATGGTGTTAGCCTTACCTCACATTGATGGACATAAACATATGTCAGCTACGAGGGACATAGAAAGGGAAATATGCGATATGGAAGATACCATTTATAAGCAACTGGATGACGATGGGGATAGAAACTTATCCTTAAGATGACACGGGACAGGTAGGAAGATGGAGTGTATGTGAATGGGGGGGGGGCTGTCAGGACCCATGTTGAAAGTTGGTCACTGATAAGGATGAGGTCATTACGGTATTTGGTAACTACTTCAGGGACCTGTATAACCAGAGAGGAGGCGCTGATATGCATTTACCCATCGCAGTGAGGATTAAGATTGAGGTCGTTGACAGGTCGAACTTTGGAGTGGGTGCCCTCTGAGACGGATGAAGATTGATAAAGCTGCGGAAATGAGAGTGTACATGAGTGTTATTACAGGGGATGTGGGAGTGAAGTGGTTTAGGGGACTCTTCAATATTTTTTGGAGATAGGGGATTACCCAATGGAATGGCGGACGGGCATGATTGTGCCTGTTTTGAAGCAAAAGGGTGATGTCCATGTCCCAGAAAAGTACTGGGGCATTACTGGTAGAACATGTTTTAAGCTTTTGGAAAGGATTTGGGGTATAATATTTAGGGCTCGAGTTCAGACTGAAATCGGGGAGGAACAACATCGTGTTTGTGAGCGGAGAGGAACAAGTGATGTGCTATTATCACAATGGCAGGTGGTGGAAAATAAATTGAAAGGAAAAGGAGTATGGAATTGAGTTTTGTTGATTTAAAGAAAGCCTATCTACAATCTTAAAATATCCTGATTAAATTTGATGTGAATAGGATGAAATTTTGATCCGGTTTCCGGATCCCTTGGGCACCCTTCCACTCCTGATGACAATGGTCCCGGGATCCTGATAAAATGTATTGATACCATACCGGATCAAATTTGATCCGGAACGGGATTACATTTTATCCGGTATGACATTAATACATTTCAACCGTATTCCGAGATCATTTTCATCAGGAGTGGGCGGGTGCCCCTGAGATCCAGAATCCAAGTATCCGCCCAGAATCCGGTTCAAATTTCATCATATTTGGATCAAATTTCATCAGGATGAAATTTCGCATGCCTATGCTGTATATACAGTGTAATGTGTCCGTACTTATCATTTATTACTTAACCTTAACTATTATATAGGCATGTGTACTATTAGTATTTCACAGTGGTGGCTATATGGCGGGAATGTGGACATTCCCACTCTATTTGGTATTATTGCACCCACCACACACACACTTGCCACCCCAATTATCCTACTTTCCCCTCCACTCCACAACAAATAGGAAACAGGATCTATCCCATGATTACCCCTCCCCCCATAATCATACTGTACCCGATGTTCTTCCATCACATTGAGTATAGGCCGATATATCCGGTGATAATACGTATTGTCACATGATATGCGTGCTGCGATTACATCCAACGTTTGTAGGTTAGGGCAGTAGGCTAAAGTGTATTACTCGACCTAGGCCTACGTTCTGATTTTGTTTTTCCAAGTCCTGCTCATAAAATTTCACTGGAAGAATATCCATTTTTAGTAAAACGTTCGATCTTCGACCTCACTACTGTTTTATAGTGGCCATATATGTATAAATATCAATGCAAATGCGAAGAACTGTACAGTTGTATGTATTCATGTGAATCTATATAGTTTGTTTGTATGTATAGGATTATCTGCGTAGTACAGTGGTACGACACGGGTTGCTCGGGAAAAGGGGATACCAAATATATTTAATTATATCAGAAACTTGATGAAATGGCATGAGTTAGTTTTATGAGGAATCCGAGTGAACAGTTTGATACCAATTGGGTTGAATTTTATCAGGAACTTGATGAAAGCCATGTCATGAGTTAGTTTTATCATGAATCGGAGTGAACAGCTTGATACCAAATGGGTTGATTTTTTATCAGGAACTTGATGCAATTCATTCAAATGGGATGAGTTATTTTTTATCCGAAATCTGAGTAAATATTTTGATACCACTGTTTTAAGAGTGTATGTTAAGGTTTATGGGTGTACCTGAATCATAATTTAGGATGGTGGAGGGCCTTTATGAATGTCCAAGGATATGATTCTGGTTGGTTCGGGGATGTCAACATAGTTTGGATTAATATTGAGCTTAGACAGGATAGTGCCCTCAGTCTATTTGTTTCATTATGATAATGGAAGTGATTAGCAGGAAAGTTATATGCTGACGATTTAGCTGTAGTTATGGATAGTAAGCATGAATTAGAAGAGGTTCTAGTAGAATGCAGAGGTTTATTTGAGAGACATGTTTTACGTACGAGCCTGGATAAGACATATGTTTATATGTGGGCATGCAACGACACTAATTAGGTATAACCCTTGCCGGCAAAGGTTTAACCAGATGGATAGTTTTTCGTATATGGGGGAATGATTGCTGGGGATGGACGGTCTGGTGGGTATGTGCATATAATGATTCAGTAGGCGGCTCTAACCAGGATAAATGGAGAGGGGTTTATGTCATAAATTAAAAGGAAAGGTATTGAGTACATGTGTTATCCCTGCATGTATTTACAGTATCGAAACATTAACCCTGTCAGTGGCCCTACAACAGCGACTCCAAATATGCGAAATAATTGGATGAGGAAGATTGCGGGGGTTAAGAGGGTGGTTTGGAAGAGGTTGGCGGATATTCGGGAGGTGATTATGATAAATATGAGTAGTACAGAGTGATGATAAGGGAGCGCATTAGGTCGGCTTGGCATGTGAAGCGTATGTATGAAGAGCATCTCCGGAAATGGCGATGTCACACGTGAAGGTCAGTATAAGTGGTACGCTGACACCTCGCTTGAGATGGAAGGACTGTGTGGAGACTGGTTTTAGGATGGTTAGAGGTGACGGATTGCAGATGGTCGTGTCTATAGACATAGGGATATGGAGAGCTTTGTTCAATGAAGCGGTTGTCAGTTAGTATATTATCCCTCAATACTCTTCAGGGATTCATGAGGTAGAGTGCAATATATGTACTGAAATCAAACGAAATTATACACTGATCTAGCTATAACTTTGAAATAACTGCAATAAATGTACTTTTGATTGGTTTCACAACATGTATAGTATATCATTGGAAAACATACAAATAATCAGGTCGTTCACCTGTGACTGAGAGCAGCTGCTAGATTGATATGGTAAAGTTTCCAATGACCAGAACTTGTAGTGATTTTCATATTTTATATGTGTACTATTGATTGTCATATTATGTATTATATTATTGTGGTATTTTTGTATTATTAGGTGAAAGGCCTTTTTGTCTGAAAATATGTCGAAAATTACATGACAATATATAACATATATATATGGATGTATGGGTATATCGATTTACAAATACCACTGCTAAAACACGTATAATCTGTGTTTACTTAATATGTATGTACATGTGCAATAATTACATTTTTTTAAATGAATATGACATATACAGCAAATATCTGATATGAACGACTATGGTAATATAACGTACGCAAAACATGGACTATCAACTACAAGACATGGCATGATATACCGCAATAAGTTAATCGTAAATGATAAGTTAACATATAATTACAAAACATAGCATAATACGATTTTTCGTAGGTAGATGTGTATATATTAATACCAAGATTAAATTTGTTAGAGTATTATTTGAATGATATTTGAGTGGGTACAAGGGCCGGAATATATAAAAAGTGTCCAAGTAAGATGGAGTTAAGTATGACAATGTTATTATTTCTTTTGAATACAATGGTATGATATTTAAATATATATTGCACGTACTCGTCCATGATTAGGCTGAGTATATTATGATTTGTACCATACATGTTTGTTTTTTATTTCTCCTTTACATAATATTTTTTTAATTTAAAGTAAATCACATTATTATAATATATTGGAAGCATACTAAAAACATATTTAAATATGGTAGAGTGGAACCAAACGAAGCTATATACTTTTTGGGTTTGGTCCCGTTCGTATAAACATAATATATGTGATAAGTAATATGACAAGAAATTGCTTTTGAAATCAATTCAATATGTACTAATAAACGTAAAATTAGTGATATAAAGCGAACAAATGAAAATTAAACTTTCTTTTGAATATAAACAAAGACATGGATGATAAAACAGTATCATGTAATACATTCCAGAAACGTAAACTTTCAATAATATAACGTTTGTATGTCTAAGG
>JAODAI010224623.1:0-10403 GCA_027575025.1 Scotoplanes globosa | reverse complement strand
ATATCGGTAATAAATTTGAGCTAATTATTTTTTAATATGCCGGGATATTTTGATGGTCTAGTACACAGTTAATGCAAAACCCATAAACAGGGACTTTTTAATGTTTCATCATCGGGATATATCCCGTTCCTGACAGTACTCTACCCAAGGCTCTGAAATTGTAATGCGATCCGTCGCCGATGCGTCGATAGTCGTAGCCGATTCATTTCTAATCGCCGGCGCCGACGCGGTATGTACGGACTGTGACGTATCCCACAACATAACCGTTTCGACGGAACTATCCACACATAGAACGTAATTTGTATACATACCATTATAATAAATACCAACGCACAATAATCACAAACCCTCATTTTGCCAACCAGTTGAATATTATGTGTAACCAGTCGAGTTGTGTATTTGGCCGGTCTATTTGGAATTGTTTTACTCGTACGAAGATGTGTAATTTGCATACCAACAATGGTCATTTTACGTTGTAGAAAAATCACATTACTGAAAAGGGGTGATGGCCACCGGGTCCAGCCCCTTACCCAAAATTTACTCTCTGTTACATTTTCTACGTGTTGAGATCGGTTTATGGAAGACTGACGCCGATTATGTAGGGGGATGACATTTTTCCCGACCCTCTATGGTTCCTGACCCTAAACCTTGTTTTCTAATAAATTTCCAGTTTTCTAAAATTTTGTCCATATACAAATTACCCATCTTCACTAGTAGCCAGGCTAATACAAATTTCGCGGCCGGTATAGCTGGAAAACGGTAGTTTGCAGCTAATCAGTTGGTGAGTGTGGGAAATCTATAACACAACTATACCTACATATACTCTATAATATATTCTTCAATCTTAACTTTGCTACGCAGTGGCCTATTTTTGGCAAAAATATTTGGCAAAACAGTTTATGTTATTTTCTGAGTTTTATGATCGTTTTGGAATATTTGCAAGTGATATTTAAAGGCGTAGATTAGTCACCGAAAGGTTAAAAGAAAAATTACGTAGTTTTCCTCACAGAAATATTGTTAATTATCTTTAGACATATGGGAACTATAATCTTAGGTTAATTACCTAGCAAGGCTTTATACGTAGTAGCCTAACGGTAACCCTATCGAGTATATCCTTTAGAAGGTTCAGGGTGTGCAGCTAACTAGTTGGTGATTGTGGGAAATCGACATGCTCGTATACTGATGATGATTCAGTTGCACATGTGGCTATAGGATCACTGTATGTTACAATAATATTGGTGGCTTTGTTTAGATCATTTTACAAATCACGGTGAATCTTCGCTTAAGATCATATTGCAGGTGCTGAATTTTCTATTTATATAATTTCAATTTCGACGGTTTCACCGTAGTAGTTTCAGGTAATCGATGAGGATATCGGTTTGTAATGAGAATATTACTCAATTATACTCCTCCACCCATGCTATATTTATTTTATTTTATTTAAACATTTCATGTCAGGATAACTTCTTTAGTCATTTGCTAATATTCCAGAAGACCCTGTGACGCAACAAACGGACAAGAGGGTAGAGGGGAAAACCAGAGTGCCCGGAGTAAAACCTGTAGTTGTAGACATGGCCATCCCATTTGCACGTCCGATCGGGGATCGAGCCCCGGTCGCAGTGGTGCAAGGACGTAGCGCTTACCACTACGCCACAGCCTACTCCTGCTTAATAGAAGGAATGACGACACCAGCATACTCAATATTGTTGTGATGTGTTGTGTGGTCAGGCGAGGGATCAGTTTTGGTCGGGTGGGTTACGGAAAGGAATAATTTGGTACCAGAGCATCAACATATTTTGCATCATGCCTATGACAAGTGTTATCAAGAGTGGTATCAAGAGTATTTAAGTAAGTTGTAGCGACTGTATTGAAATTGTTGGCTTTGCAAAGAATTGCGTCAGCATGCAGCCCACTCAATATGATGGTGTGGTGTGGTCAAATGAGGGGCTCAGACGGATGTCATTTGGGAGAAGGTCGGGGAAAGCATTCATTTGTATAAACGCACCAACATATTTCGCATGCCGAACACGTTTTATCAAGAGGCTTGCAATATTAATTTCACTCCCCGTTGTTCCATAGGCTATACTAATATATATATATATATATATATATAACCTCTCATTATCATTGTATAATACAAGAGTCAGTGACAAATTAATTTAGGCATTATTATACAAACTATTATTACATAAATACTGTAACCACGTTTTTGTGTACACAATAAACCAACTGGATCCTATTATTGATAAACGACGCTAATGCATCCTGCAAGCAACAGCGACTCAGGATGCTCACTAAAAACTTCAATAAGTGGAGGAATTATAGCTGTGTGGGTGTTGGGCCCCCTGATCGGACGAGATATCAGAGTGTTAGTATTTTGATACAGTTTAGACCACCCGATATTTCTAAAGTGACAACTGCACTGGCTGACTGGCTTATTATACAATAATTGCGTCATAAATATAAAAGTGTCCCAGTAAATTTGACAGTGATCGTGGTGAAGTATCAACATGGAAGCCGCGTTAATACACGGCACGTAATTATCAGATAAATGGATTAAATCAATTTATTGACCCTTGGCGATGGATTTAAAAGTCGACGTTGCGCAGCATCGTGGGACTGATATGCATGGACCGAGCATGATAAAAAGATGCGAATAAATGGAAAATCACGAGTGACCATATCACCATTGGTACCAGTTAAATACGATGACGTCACTAATGATTGTCACGTGGTCATCAACATGCCTCAGTTCGAAGGTATATTTTCACGAAATTACATTCATGATCGTCTCAATGAATTGTATTAGTTTATCGCAGCAGTTTGAGATTTAAACAATTACATCAAAAGGAAAATGGGACGAAGTTCATTAAATTAGCGGGTGTATATATACTAATATAAAGAAGCATACAGCTTTAGTTATTGAAATGTATTGTATATTAATTTAGTTTCATCCATAAATCAGTGATTTATCATATTACTTTTACTGCGGGTTTAATAATAAGTCCTTCTATTTCTCTATTATGATTTATATGTTCGTGCTCTGGGGAAATTTCATATGATACTCCAAAGATATCATCAATCATCATGGCTAAACATCAACTGACCGGTTAGATCAGCGGATAAAGCACTGAACTTGTGATCTTAGGGTCAGGAGTTCGAATACTGGGAGATAATTACTACATTTCACTGGCTATAAACTGGTAATGATATATAGCTGTGTTTTGGGTGGCTCCTATATTCACTCGTTCTTAAAAAGGTCCAGGAAAACCAACCAACTTATCGATCAAATACGAATAAACCTGGTGACGTTTTGTTCGAATATTAGTCGAAATCTTGTCGATACAGCTATTGAGAATGTACTGAACATTCCATGTTTTGCTTGACATTGGTCCGAATCCTGTCGATCCAGTTATTTAGAATTAACATATTTCTTTTTTTGTTATACCAGTTATTAGTTCGAATAATGTTGATTCAGTTATTGATAATGTACCACCATATCAATACATGTTTTAGTGTAAATTATCGTAATTTAGCTATTGAGTATTAACAATATTTCATGTTTTGTTTAACCATTAGTCCAAATAATGTTGATTCACCTATTGAGAATGAACCGTATGACATATTTTGTTTGCCCATTTGTTCGCATAATGTTGATTATTGAGAATGAGCCATATTCCATGTTTTGTTAGACCATTAGTCCGATTTTTTTGATTCAGTTATTGAGAATGAACCAGATTCCATGTTTTGTTTCACCATTGGTGTAAAGTATCTTAATTCTACTATTGAGAATGAACGATATTCCATGTTTTGTTTGACTATATTACGAATTATGTTGATTCAGCTAAGTTGAGAATGAACCATATTCCATGCGTTGTTTGACCATTAATCCAAATCATGTTGATTCATTTATTGACAATGAAGCATATATAGCCCATGTTTTACTTCACTCTTCATTAAAATCCTATCGATTCAGCTATTTGAACTGAAAGGCACGACTATTCCCTTAATTCAACAAAATTCAAGTATATAGTTACAAATTTTGCCTCTATATAGTCTTCATGAATTGCATGCAGGCCCTCGTGATTTGTCGGTTTTCTATTTTAAATTGTTCATTTAATAATGTAAGGCCGTGCTAACCATGCTTCAAAGTATCATGGGAATAAAACAGAAATACATTCGCAACCAGATATGCCAGGTTATTATTATGTGGTGATCGAAGAGCTCTTTGTAAGGAATATTATTATGTTGTAAGTTAGGTATTTCCCCTCAGACAACGGGATTCGAAACATTTATATAAACCATCGACCTAATCATAGCTGACTTGCAGAAAAGCAAATCAGAACGACCCCAACACAAACTAATAAAACAGAACACTTAGGTGTATTAATATCATGATCATTATAATTCCAAATGTATTACTTCGATTGCACAATCGTCTCCCGAAGGGACTTAGTTTTTGCTGCAAAATATTAATTTTAAGAGAATGGTGCTATGCAGTATGATATACTAAATATTTCATTACCATAACTTGATGATGAAATAATAGTGCGATTAAATGTGCACCAATACTTCCGTAATAATGTCTAGTCCATATTATTGTCAGGTTCCTGGATGGTTAACTCATTAAAGATAGTATCATACTTTGAATCACAATATTGCAGAATTGATTGCGAAGTATAGCAATGCATATACTGATACTTTGGTATCTTCTACGGCATGTCCTTATACGTGAAACTATATAGAAACATACATGTAACCGGACACAGATTTAGATGAGGAACTGAGAACCACAATGCACGGACTAACTCGCATTTGGGGGGTTTCCCCATTAATTTGTGAACAAATCATAATTAGTTTATCACTTAACGTATTATATAAGCCATATATCACACACCCTACGTTATGGAATTCGTTGGCCCATATGAAGCTTGTATTATGAGTTCCGGGTCTTGTTTTGTTTTACAGCATCATTTAGCGAATAATGTTGACCAACCGACAATGGTTCTCAGTCTCTTCAATGTGGATTAACCATCACCATAGTTCGTACGTATAGTGGTAATTACATATATTTGTAGATTGTGGATTGTACGTTTGTGATTAAATATAGGATGGTAAAGGCACGAGTAGAGCTCTGGCCGCAACCATGCCCAAACATTTCCGTCATTTTAGGCATTCAGAAACCCCCAAACCGTAACATGTTATAAAACAGAAGGTAAACTCCTATAACCCTTGTTTATAATCAAATTACATTTAAAAGATAATAAGAGGTCGAAAGTACGCATGTATATGCCCTGGGGGTAAAACAGTGTTATACTAATCTCTTCGGGATGGGTTCTGGTGAAAGGCATGACAAACGATTCCTGGGGGGATTTGAATAGTACACCTTGATGATACTAATATGACCGTCATGCTGATATGTCATCTCTCTCTCAGTCATCCGAGATGATGCTAATTATAACATTAAGTTATATCATGCATGGTATCATAAAGTTGGATTTAAATAGAACAATATAATTACGATAAAAACTAGGGGATAATGTGGCTTATGCTATTTAAAGGTACCTAATTTTGAACTCGTGTCCTCTTGTCTATATAAATATAATGTTTTCATTATTTACCTTTATGCAATCAGCAAAACAAAACATATCACATCTTAATTTTACCTTATTTATATAAACATAAAGAAAGAAGGTTCTGGAAAGTAGAGCTTATCCTAGCATAAACCCCTGTAAATGAAATTAATTTTACCCTCTTCTCCCTAGTTCCAATTGAAATTAATATTGCAAAGTTAATAATCGTACTGGCCATCGTGGCATATTTACATGCCCAATCTAATATAACTGTATAATGCACATAGCGTTAAACGTCATAGACTCTTAAATAGTACACGCTACCATCTCGGTTTATACTCGGCGTATGAGATTTGGAGCATGATCAATTTTACAGCTATTTTTTTCTTCGGGGACAGCTCTCTTGTTCCTCTTTGGCCGGATATCTATTTGTTCTTTTTGTACTGAACACTTTATTATAGCTCGGCTTTGTTTGTCATTGTTAACAATAGCACTAGACGGTCGGCCGTCAACAGTGCTTAGAGAGGTTTCTTATCCCATCTTAATTTGTATTAAGATATTCTTTTTGTGTAACTGAGATATCTTTATTGTTTTATAGTCTCTTTTGTTGTCATTGTCATTTTTTGTAATGCCCAGATTATGTTGTATTCATTTTATCAACATTTGCATTTGTATTTTTTTGTCAGTTGTGTGTTTTACAACACTATGTTGAGACCAGGATATCAAAGTATTTTGCAAAATCTACTTTGATTTGTTAAGGAAAGTCATACCAAAGACCTGAAAATGGTATTTATCGCTTGATATATAAATTAAGTAATTGGAGTATGGATATTTTCCTGTGATCAATGATCGGATTTTTTATTATTGAATGATTTTTGTTTTAATTTTCTTCTGATGCATTACTGTTTCATATTATTATCATAGACCCTGTTTTGTGGACCTATCGCCTATTGGCTTATTAATTGTTATTTTTTCTTTACTCGAAATTGTAACAGTATTCCTAATGAATTTGTCTCTACACAATTTACCCGAAATTGTCCGGTATTTCATTACTATATAAAGATGACATCTCTATATTCAATATATTATTATGCAACATTATATATCATATAATGTGTTACTACAGAAAAATAATAATTCATATAGAACGAATGTTTATTTTATATAGTTTTTGTGATTTACATATTTGATTGAACTGTATTCTAACTAATTAATTTGATTTGCGAATGTATCATTATGTTGAAGAATATTAAATATTGTATGGATGAAAAATATAAATTAATAAAACTATGGAATCCATGCTATTTCAAAAACAAAATAATTTAGCTGATAGCAATGTTGGACTAGTTTGATCTCTACGTTATTCAGCACTAATATAATAGCAAACGTGTAGCTTAATTAGAAGGGGAAATATAATGCGAAAAATAATATGTGCCTAAGGTACAGGGGATATAATAATAATAATTAATGTTTATGATGCGTCTGTATCCGTCAAAAAAACGTTTACCACACGATCTCTTTATTATCAAAATATCTATAGGGCCAAAGTCGTTAACCATATAGTTTGTACAAGGTAGATTACCATACGTGCTCAGCTGACTGGAACAGCCAGACAGTCATAATGACATCAGTTCGAGACTCCGACGCAAATTTAATTTATTAGTCAAATCGAGGGTAATTGGCATATCAATAGTTGGATTTTTTGTTGAAAAGCAATCACATTGTTGAAAGGGACGACGCTCGCCGGGACCAGCCCCTTGCCGAAAACTCACTTTCTGTTATATTTTCCTACTTTTCTGCATTTTGAGCTCGGGTTATGAAAGACGGGTGTCGGCTATGTAAGAGGGATGACAATTTAGAAAAATACCTGACCCTAAACTCTGATTTCTAATCAATTTCCGTTTTCTATTTTTTTTAAATACGCAAATTACCCTCGTTTTATTAATAAAATCTCGCGACCCGGACTTCTATGTTACCCGAACTTACTGAATGATAACAGTATCGCATCGGTGTATGGAAGCCTTGCATCAACTGATCGGTTAAATTTAATATACGTTTATACCATATTGATGGCTTAATGGCGTTAATGCTGTCAGCTGGGTTATCGCAGTTAATAGGAAGTTATATAAACACTGCAATGACAAGCACTCCGATGGACGAACCACAATTTACGGGACCAATTTGTGTATCGTCACAAATCAGTCTGCTATAGTTTAGCTAGTCGTAATATATGCCATTTGATATTAGAGTGTATGAATTAATCTGTAAACAACTACAGTGTATTATAATATTATCGCGTTGAACCACGTGGCATTATTTCAGTATATATATAATCGGAAATAAAACCAAAGCGGGTCTGAATTAATATCTAGTATACATAATTGCGAAAATGGTTTAACAATATTTGAATAATTAGATTCAAACCAACAGTGACTTTTAATTGAGTCTTCACACATAATTACAAATGACGTATGCCTACTGTTAAGTGTACTGTATATGTATAGCTTTGGAGTACTAAATAAGCATGTAGCTTGAATATGTTCTACAATGCATCGTAAACGATAATGATATAGGTGTGCTAGTATATCTACTAATGTAATGATGCTTAGCAAATTACACAAGTAACAACTTTCTTCAATTTTCCAGAAAATATTGCGAAAATCATGATTAATTATTTTACTCTTATTCAAAACATATAAGCCAAGCTTTTCATATTGCATAGTTGTTGAATTAAAATATATATTTACAAAGTAGTCGTACATGTATATCAATCATAATAATCTGTATTTCCAGTTCAAAGTTATGTTAACAGGATAATAACCAAAGGGCACTGTATAATTAGTATCCATATGTTTTGCTTAAATAAAACCAGTTTTATTTTATAAATAAAATCAGTTTTATTTTATTAATTAAATATTTGAAAAAGTTGTTAGAAACGGCGGCATCTACGGGTGAGGAGGACACCCACCTTACCGGGGAGCTCTTCCCACGTCGGTGAGGAAATGCTGAATCCGTCGGGGAATTTTAAATATGTAATTTTATAATACACTGGGGAAAATAGACTAGGATATAAATACAAGAAATTCCTTGACGAAGTGAATAATAGATAGATATCCCCGACGGTGGGATTACTTCTCTGACATAGGCATAGTTCCCCATGCGGTTTCTCAAATGGTATTTGATATTGGCCTCAATTAATATAAAATCCACTCGTGCTCGTTTTTCTACAATGTTGACATACGCCATTTATGAAATAAATAACAAATATTGGTAATAAATTAACCTGACACCCCGTCGGAGAATGTCGGCCCCCATGGATGGGAATCTTGGGTCGCCATTAGATGTTAGCTGTCGTCAGTGGATGCCAAATATGGTGTTTTATACTAATGTTTCTGTAATAACAGTACAGGTCGAGAACAAAAATATATTTACGTATAGTGCGTGTACAGTGGGGCTAATACACCATAGCAGCTGCTATCATATACACTGTTAACAAATGGGGAAATAGTACCCGAAAAGGGAGTATAACTTAAATAACTCATATTGATTAAATTTGAAATCTTATATAACTTTCCTTTTCATTTTAGACAATATATTACCGTAAACATATAATGCATGCTTACATCATAATTGATGAACAATAATTGGTTAGACGCAGTGATCCTACTTAAATGAACTCATACATTTCAAATGCATCTGAGCTGCCACCACTTTATGGTGTAAGTTTGCATGATTACTCGATAAGTTATGGAAAAATGCAGAGTTTACCCTGAATTTAGGAGGAAATATTGGTGTGCTTCCTCATGTTGTGGTGTAAGGCTTCCTTACATTAAATGGCAGCACATTGTGGTTGCATAAAGTTCTCCTCATTTTTTAACAGTGATGTAGATAAGACGGTTTATTATCGTTAAAGATGATCACAAATACGCCTCACACCCATCTTCATTAGATGAATACATCGCGGCTTAATCAACTCATGGGATAATGTTAATAATCTCTCATCGATTCCACGGGCAAATTGGTTACTATTAGTATATGCCTCGGCCTATACATAGTACTCGGACAGGATCATAAAACTGTTATTTATAGGCTATAGTAGTATGGTGTAGTGATTGATGTTGCTACTTTGATAAGGTGTAATGATTTATAGGCTACATATGCGCTGCAGAATGTGGTATATAGTTTACCAGTGTAACTGCGAGTGTTATCTGTTAACCTACACATTTATATATAGTGACCCTGCATGTATATATACTTGATTTAATCTCCAAATTTAATTCATGAGAGGGTAGGCCCGCTCTATCCATTATTTACATGTACAACTATATATAATTACGATATTATAATCGGAATATAAATAGGTTCCTATTTATATACCGGTCAGTACACATTTTATTTACCAAAATGTTTTCCCCATCTTAGAGAATAAACTGGTCATTTGAATTGATAATTGATTTATTTTACTAACCATCAACGCACATGCGACCACACTGTTATCGCAGGTTTTGCACTTTCGACCTATTGCCATTAATCGCAAATGTCAATACTGGGGTCATAAATTGTATTTTTTACTTAATAGTATTGCCATCAAACGCACATGCGAACACGGGTTTGTCACAGTTTGTATAATACTATCCATGTTACCATTAATGTAATGTACGAACGCTATGGTGGAACAGTTTGTGAGAGTATGTGACATATTTCATCATATTTTACAAAAATCTAATATTCTTATAATTATTTTTAGTTTATGAAAATTCATTTTGAAAATGGAACATGTTTATAATATCATATTTACTTTTATAATGTATACTATATACAGTGTGTATA